>APFE030884535.1:0-14403 GCA_000404065.3 Pinus taeda | reverse complement strand
ATTGGTCCAAAAGACATGGATCAAGCTAGATCTAATCTTAGCCGTTGATTAGAGACTTAACCTCGGCTGTTGATATTTCAACAGGAAAAGTATAAGAGGACGCTTGAGGGTTACTTGGAGAATACACCAGAGTGATCAGTCATTCTATTCTCTAGAGCGGGGTTTGCTAAGAGAGATAGAATTAGTGATCAGGAGTTGCAGTTGAGGGGCATTGAGTACAGAGAGAGAGAGGCAGAGATAGTGCCAGGAGAGCAGCGCAGTAGCCGGGGAGAGTGACGCAGAGCTAGCCAGGGCTCACGCAATGCCACCCAGAGGCAGCTGGGGGCTGCGTAGAGCCTCAGAGAGGCCAGCGTTGCTAACGCAGAGGGCCAAAGGGCTAACACATGGCCTCCTAAGGCTAATGCAGACCCATTCGAGGTGACGCAGGGCCAACACTGGGAAGAGAGGGGCTGGCGCAGTCCAGAGAGAGGCTTACGCTGGGGTTTTTGGGGCAGATTGGTGCTAAGGAGTTGCCGGAAGGATTTTCCGGGGTTTCAGCTAGGAGATTGGTCAGAAACTGAGGGGTATTACTGCCAAGGAAATTCTCTGTTGGGTAGGCCAATGTTGGCACCCAGATTGTACTATGATATTGCTTAATAAGAAAACCCTCAGATAGCTGCACCAGTTTTCCCACATTGGGTTTTCCTTGGGACATTGGTCCAAAAATAATGGTGTCATATGGTGTGATTGTTTTTGTTTCCTTTAGTTGTTGATCTGTAATATGTTGAACATGCACTAGTGTTTATTTTCAGTATTTACATTGTAAATAACTTGTTAAGTAAAATAGCAAGTAGGTAGGAATAAATCAGATAAAGTGCATGGAGGGTTTCTAACTAAGTAGACTTAGAAATTTCAACACCAGGGACTATTGTGTCAAAAAATAAGTGTGTTCTATGTATTTTGTTCTTTGCTCTGTTTTCTGTTTCATGAGATCAAATATTTAATTAGTGTAGGCTGTAGAAGTAATTTCCTTTAGTATTCAGAAGAATAACTTGATGAATGTAATTGAAAAAAAATCAAGTAGGTGAAGTAGATTCAGTTTTGCTGCAGTAGGTGTTCTTTTGAGTCTAGGAATTTTCATAGGTTTAGCTAGCCGCAGGCCTGAAAAGGCCTCAAACTCTCTTTTTTGGCCTTGCCATGGGCTTGGGGAGACTCATTGGCCCTCGGCTTCCCTTCAAGCCCTAGTCGCAGCCCTAAAAGGGCTTGTCCCTTTGTTGCTGGCCCTTTTAGGGCCTCCTTTTCCCCAGCGTCAGCCTCTTGAGGCTTGACGTCAGCCCTAGAGGGCTTCTCTTGCTTGGCCATGGCCCTTTTGGGCCTTCCTTGCTCCTATTCAGCCCTCTATTTTCCATTCCTAGCCCTGGTTTGAGGTTTCCTAGTCGAAGCCTATTTCCGTACCCCTCATTCAACCATTATTCAGTCATTGGTTTAGTTTTTCATCTCTAACATTTGGTTTTATAGTAATTTCCAGAGCTAACTTGGTGGTTGCAGGTTCTCAAGTCCCTTGGAAGCCTCTCTAGCCATCTAACTGCTCTCTAACCCTCTAGTTTCATCACTGTTGTCATTTTGATTTCTGAAGTATTTTATGACAACAACATATTTAAGGCCTAAACACATTTTTAATAAGCCTAAATTCATTAATAATTCACCTAAGGCATTGAGAAATAAACCTAAGTCAATTTGAGTGCATATAAGTGAATTTCTTGTGGTTTGTTGGATTAATTTCAGATCTGATATGTTTGCTACAGCCACATAAAAACACTTAGAACGGTAATAAAATCATACAACAGTTGCATAATAACTCATTGGCAGTCATATTTCGTCATTACATTGTCATTTGCACTCATTAGGCTCACGCCTCTTTGCATATTTGATCATTTTTGAAGGCTGAAATAATAATTTGAGGCCTAAAATTTACTGCATAAAGGTCTGATATAAACATTACAGTTGTGGAAAGAGTGCTAAAGATCATCTGAATTTCACTTAGCCATTGTTCATTGCATCTTGTGGATCTTGGATAATTGCTTAATTGTGTAACTGGGTGATTTTCTTATTGCTGCAATCATATGTCTGTTGGCTGATCCATATTGCATTTCTGCATCATTGTCATCTATTTGCACTCTTGCATTAACACAGACAAGTGCTATGATTGAATTGATAATTGCCTAATGAGATTGGCTTAACAAGTAACATTGTGATTAATGCTCTTGTCTCTCATTGCTATCATTGTTATTGGATAAGTGGATACATTTGCTCTTGTGGATTTTGTAATCTAATACACTCTTAAAGTGCTTAATCAAGTCGAATCATAATTGTGATAAGAGATCTAATTGTGTCCATAAGGAATCCAATAACAAGTTTGTTATCTTCACATTTCATAGGGACTACTCCCCATAGATTGCTAGAGGGAGACAACTAGAACGGAGAGGGCAGGGATCAAAGTGACAGCCCCTGTCCTGAGCAGTGTCACATATTGCCTGTACAATTTGAGTGAGAATGAGTCCCAATGGATGGACAATAACCCTTTGGATGAATGGTAACAAATCATTGAATCAATATTCCATAAACCAAAGAATTTCCCTTAAACTAGTTTGTGTGTTCAACGAAATCATATAGAAGCATTTGGTACAACCGTACTAGCATTGTGCAAATATAGAAGTGTAAAACAATGTCCAATAAATGCTCTACTGAATTTTGAATTACATGCATTAGACTTCTCAATCAACACTGGAGATTAAATTTGATTAATAACATTATGTTAAAGATTCGACATTGAACTAAGACTTGTTAGGGGTATTCCCTTCACCCATTTTCTGGCAAGGTTTGTAAGTCAAGGAGCCCCAAATTGCCTTTGTTTTAAGGTAAGGTCACTAAGGGGAGCCCCTTGACCCAGAGAGGAATCATCTTCTCTATTGGCAATTTGAGGGACCTTGTGATGTGCAGGACCTAGCATCCCAACCAATTTGGACTTTTCATCACTTAGAGGGTTAGCATGGACTCTTACCAAAGTGTGCAGGTAGAAGGTCGACTAGGGATGGTTTTTGAAGGATTTGTGGAATCAAAACACCCAATAGTGGCAAATCTGGAGGACTGTAAATTACACTGAAAATATATCTTTTGTAGAGAAGGTTGTTTTAGAGGGCTTCTACCACATGATTCCACTGAAAATATATCTTTTGTAGAGAAGGTTGTTTTAGAGGGCTTCTACCACATGATTCCATAAAGTTGTTTATTTAAATTGCAAATGCATGGAGGTGGTCCCATATGAAGTGATTGGAGATGGAGAAGTGGCATGCTATTTTTATCTGTAAGATGCAGGATCTTTATGAGCTGATTATGCACTATTTTGACATTGTCACCTACTTAAATAAAAAACAGGGGTGGATTTTGCTTCATCATGGTTTGGCTGCCAAGAGCAGGTTGCACAAAGTTGGCATTACTAATTCAGGTTTTGTCTTGCATGGTAAGATGAGAGTCTAGATAGTGCAACATGTTATATGAGGGTGTCAAAATGCCAGAATTGTTGGGTATGGTTTCAGGCTGAATTTCACTACCTTTTTGTAGTTCTGCTCTCTTGAAAGGGGTTGTTACTCAGAGATACATGGACAATTCAATTGGCTGCAATTGATTTTCTATGGAAAAATCAATGTAAGGTTACCTTTAATGAAATTCCTCACCCCCTGACTCTGGGGAACTGAGGAGCTTTAAGCAAGAGTTGGCATTGCTCTTGAGTGTTAACCTCAGTGCATTTTGATGTGATGTTGAATCCCTCTGTGTGGGTGCAGTGTCCCCAATTTTGATTTTCTGCATTAGAGACGATTTTGGGAAGAGGAGACATTTCCTGCATTGGGACTTAGGAGGAAAAAAGAAATTTATAGCCTCAGTGGAATGTGGGGGCCACAAGGAGAGAGAATTTGACCCAAAGGAGGCCACTCGCACTAGTGAGAAGCGGAAGAGAGAGAAGAGGTGCTAATTTGGAGAGAGGGGCCACCAAGAGAAAAGGAGTGCGAATTAGGACAGAGAGAGAGAATGTGGACCACAGAGGAGAGAAGAGGCTGACAAATTATAAATAGAGCTTGAGGGCCTCACTTTTGGCATCTTTGGTCATTTTAACTCCTTAACACAAGTTCCCTTGAGCTGCTTAGCCAAGACTACCAATGCTGTTTAGCACAAGGAATTTCCAAGCGGGAATTCCACCTCTACCTTCAGTGAACTTCGAGTGTAAGGAGTCTATCCTAGGGCTTCTCTAGGAGCTATATTGTAGACTATTTCCAGCTGGTGTGTGCTTTTCCAAGGGCGCACAAGGAGAATTCATGGGGCTGAATAGAGCTAGCAAGAAGTGGTGGTTGGGCTTGATATTTTGCAGGAAATTCACCCATAAGAAGAGCAAGTTTTCTTTGTCAATTTGTGGGACTGGAGGTGTAACATTTCAGAAGGCTGAATTGTCCCAATTTGGGGCCTGCGCGGGGGTTTCTGGGCATCTTCAGCGCAATCATAGAGAGCAGGAGATTTGAGGGAGCTGGCTGGGAGAGATAAGGAGATTTAGGGAGGAGAAGTTTGCAGATACAGGAGGAGAATTTCCAGCCAAGAATTTTGGGGGCTTTCTACAATAGATTTCCTTCTTTCAACTCACACTGGCAGCCAGTAGGGCGATACGCTCTTCTTGGGGTCACCGGGTGAAGTTTCAATCAACCTAAAGGATTTCTAGGTTTTTGTGAGTTTATTGAGAGGACGCTCCAGCTGATTTTACAGAATTTTCCAAGCAGTATTCGGGCCAGAATTCCTACATTCTTATAGCAGGGAGTATCGCTAGTTAGCCGGGAGTTCACATCACTTTGTGGGTTTATTTTTGGCTTGGAGTGTAGCCAAACCTTTTCTGGGTGTTTCTGGGTTTTAGGAGAGGAGTCCATGGTTGCAACTCCAGATCGATGCGGGCAATATTGAGGGTAGAATCCCAGTTCCATTCCAACAGCAGTTAACAAAATTTCTGGGCAGTGCGTAGATATTTTGTGGGGCTTTCCTAGCGCCCGGGTTTTCAGTCTTTTGCCTGGGTTTTCCATTGCTTGCATAAGCAAGCCCAGGTTCTGTTGTTCTCACACTCGTACTCAGAGTTTCCCCATATTAATAAAATGACTCAGATTTTCTGCTTCTATTTACAGGGATTCTAAATTGGATGCTTTGATTTCAGCCAAGAATTTTGGGGGCTTTCTACAATAGATTTCCTTCTTTCAACTCACACTGGCAGCCAGTAGGGCGATACGCTCTTCTTGGGGTCACCGGGTGAAGTTTCAATCAACCTAAAGGATTTCTAGGTTTTTGTGAGTTTATTGAGAGGACGCTCCAGCTGATTTTACAGAATTTTCCAAGCAGTATTCGGGCCAGAATTCCTACATTCTTATAGCAGGGAGTATCGCTAGTTAGCCGGGAGTTCACATCACTTTGTGGGTTTATTTTTGGCTTGGAGTGTAGCCAAACCTTTTCTGGGTGTTTCTGGGTTTTAGGAGAGGAGTCCATGGTTGCAACTCCAGATCGATGCGGGCAATATTGAGGGTAGAATCCCAGTTCCATTCCAACAGCAGTTAACAAAATTTCTGGGCAGTGCGTAGATATTTTGTGGGGCTTTCCTAGCGCCCGGGTTTTCAGTCTTTTGCCTGGGTTTTCCATTGCTTGCATAAGCAAGCCCAGGTTCTGTTGTTCTCACACTCGTACTCAGAGTTTCCCCATATTAATAAAATGACTCAGATTTTCTGCTTCTATTTACAGGGATTCTAAATTGGATGCTTTGATTTCAGCCAAGAATTTTGGGGGCTTTCTACAATAGATTTCCTTCTTTCAACTCACACTGGCAGCCAGTAGGGCGATACGCTCTTCTTGGGGTCACCGGGTGAAGTTTCAATCAACCTAAAGGATTTCTAGGTTTTTGTGAGTTTATTGAGAGGACGCTCCAGCTGATTTTACAGAATTTTCCAAGCAGTATTCGGGCCAGAATTCCTACATTCTTATAGCAGGGAGTATCGCTAGTTAGCCGGGAGTTCACATCACTTTGTGGGTTTATTTTTGGCTTGGAGTGTAGCCAAACCTTTTCTGGGTGTTTCTGGGTTTTAGGAGAGGAGTCCATGGTTGCAACTCCAGATCGATGCGGGCAATATTGAGGGTAGAATCCCAGTTCCATTCCAACAGCAGTTAACAAAATTTCTGGGCAGTGCGTAGATATTTTGTGGGGCTTTCCTAGCGCCCGGGTTTTCAGTCTTTTGCCTGGGTTTTCCATTGCTTGCATAAGCAAGCCCAGGTTCTGTTGTTCTCACACTCGTACTCAGAGTTTCCCCATATTAATAAAATGACTCAGATTTTCTGCTTCTATTTACAGGGATTCTAAATTGGATGCTTTGATTTCATATTTTGCTTGCTGTTCCTAGTGCATGTTTGGGTATTGCTGTTAATTCTCCCATTAAGAATATTATAGTGGGGGCCTGGGCTCATTTGCTAGACCTTTTATCCCATGTAGATTGGCACTTTCCTGGTACTGCCTTTGTCTGCATGGTGTAATCACTTTGAGCATTGATCTACTTATTTTTTCTCTGAAATAATATATGGAGCATTTTCAAAAAATATGTTGAGCATTTATGTTTGTTCTATTTTCTGTTGACCTTGGTCACGGTAAGCATTCTGGATCTCCCTGGGCGTTCCTTTCTCATGGGACTGGGCCTTTTGTTCACTGCCTAATTAATTGTTTCTTTTTAATAGATGATCTCCTGTTTAACAAAGGACACTTGCATTAATATAGCATTACTTGTCACAGTCGTGGATAGAAGTTAGAACTAAATATTTTGTGTACAAAAGTATGTCCATGTATACTGAAACTGTCAACTGGCTTCAGATAAATATTGTAGGCCTTAGAATGTGATCAAACCCTTTTACTTATAACGATAAAAAATGTTGCTATGAGGAATAAAACGTGCAAGAGAGAAATTAAAAATAGTGTGAGCACTTGTTGATAATGTTGTCCATCAAATGGAAGTTTCTGTAGCTGAAATTTTTTCTAATATTATTAATTTTGTGGCAATCCTGTAAGGCTTTGTTTCTTTCCTTAGCTCCTCCTTAGCAGGTTGCTCTTAAATTTGCATGTAATAATTCTGGGATTTATTTTGTAGGTGCAATCCGTCACTTTTGATTGACCATGAAGAAGAAGATGGAAATCATCACTACATTTTGATCGATGTTGGAAAGGATTTTAAGGAGCAAGTTTTCCGATGGGTTCTTCACTATAAAATTCCTCAGATAGATGCTGTGAGTGCCTCAGTGTACAGATATTTGGTTTCATATTGGTTGTTTTGGGTGATTTACTAATTTACAGTCAAACATTTCTAAAATTACCTCCAAGTTCGATTACAAATAAGCTTTTGTGCTTCTTTTCATTTGCACAGGCAGCTTCGTAGAACTTTATGTGACTATGTGAGGACTTAATATTTTATTGTAACTCTGTGAGAACTTAATAATTTAGTGTCATGATATTTATAGAAGATTGCTTCTTAGATTTGGTCTTCAGATTGACATAAATTTCCCATCTCTGCTTCTCTTTTTGAATGTTTCATGCTGCTTGTGGGAAAAGTTTATAATAATTTGAAATGAACAAAAGTTCACGTACTGAAAAATTATCCAACATCAAAAACAACTGAAATCCATATAGGACAAATTATATAATTATAATGAATAATATATATTGAATGATATGATATACAATGACCTTCATGATGGTATTTAATATTTATACATATTGACAAACTGGTTACGTTGGTTGAATGGTCATGTCTTTTAATTAAGTCATGCCTCTTAATGAGAATGTCTCACTTCACTATTGTTTTAATATTATTGAAATTTTATATGTATATTTATGTTCATTACATTGTCTTTCCATTTAGAAATGCTTTGTCCTCAAACCATATTTCTGGAAAGACTTTATCTCCTTTTTCTGGCTTTGTATTGCCTTCTCATGATTCTCTACTCTTGTAGCTGTGATGGTGGATGATACAAGATGCTATAATCTTTCAAGTGCTGAGCATGTTTGTAGAATTGTAGAAGGTTTTGACCACCCTAATTTGATCCTCTGTGGAATGTTGTGTTTCTAGGGTTCTTGGAAAGAACCTATTGTCTTGTGATTCCCAAGATGACTTCTAAATTGAGACTGAATTGTATTGGAATTAATATTCTTTGAAATATAGTTTGAATCATAGTTGCACATATCATGATAATATCAGAATTATTGCGATATTATATTCAAAATTAGACTTGTTGATATTATCGCGATAATTTGGCTTGTTGAAATTATTGCTAGTTGAATGGAAATTATCACCCTGTTGCTGGAAAAAGGTGATAAAAATTTTCGGTTTGTTGAAATTGAGGAGCATCTGGAGGTACTCTCACATGCCCAATTTCTATCTATTCAAAGCCCTATGGGCAACTACATTTATTATTATGTTTAATAATTTATAATGCCAAGCTTTTCCAGGCTGGAGTGTTGAATAATACTTATGAAGTATTTACTCATTCAGGCAAAGTGGCATTGTTTATACTCATTTCTTGAGCTCTGAATATTGTTTATATTTTCGTAATAATAATATATTGGCCTAAATTAGGCATTTGAGGTCATTATGCATTTGTTAAGAAGGGATTTTAGATGTGGCTATGATGGTCATCACTTCCAGTTTACACAATTTCATGGATAGATTTCTGATTTAATTCTTTAATCTTGTCTTTGTGTTGAGAATATTTTCCATCAATAATTTCCCCATTAATCTGATTCATTAGTGAGAATGATGATCATGGCAGTTCTTATTGTTTTTCATTTGAAAATTGCAGATTATTTTGACACATGAACATGCAGATGCGTTGCTGGGTTTGGATGATGTTAGGGGTGTACAACCGTATAACCGTAACAATGATATTGAACCTACACCCGTTTTTGTCAACCAATTCACCATGGACAGGTATCCTTAACATTTCTTGTTTATTGGTCTAATACATGCATTAATGTGAATTTCTTATATAACTTCTTGTTGTTAGAGGTCGTTAGTTTTCATTAACTAGTAGGGATATCATGGTGAAAGAAGCCTTTTAATAGGTAAATTCAAAAATAAAAGGCGGTTATTTTTTTTTTTTAATATTCTAAAATAATAGTATAGCATATTGTTGGCAATAAAGTATACATCTTTAGTTACAACTATACCTGGTATGTTTATGCATCTGGGCCATAGTCTACGTTTGATGGATCTTGGCATGTTAATGTCACACTAGGTGAATCCGTAAAGCTAAAGATGTAACTAATACATGTCAAGGCTATTAGCTATTTGTTTATCTTATATAGAGGTTGTAATAACTAGTTAAGGTTTTATCATTAAACATAAAACAACTAATTTCATTGTTTGTGTTGTTGACATGTTAAGGTTCTTGCACTTATTATTGCTATACGCACTTTGGATTCAATTTCTTCATGCACAATTTTTCCCGTTTGCTGGTTTATGGTTAAAATGCTACTTATAATTTTGTCGATGGGGTCATCTTTGATAAGAGCACACATGTTGATGATGATTTTCTCCATGGGTCTTTGATCTTCATTTTTTTCTTCAAGGATGAGGTTGTGTTACAGTATCCTCCACTCTTTGTTGCTTGATTTTGTCATAATAATTCCTTGGATGTCAAACTTAGCAAAACCAAAGCCATATCTTTTCAATATATCTAGAGAGTCTTTTTATAGATTTCTTTTATCTTTAGAGGTTAAGTTGTTCTTAATGCTACATGTGATACAAGCCTACAATGTAAGTGTGAGAAAAAGGGAGAGTATGTTCGTCAAAACTGTGGTTGTGTTTATATTATCCATGAACACATATTAATAAATGTTTTTCACAAAATTGGAGATCAAAGATAAAAAGAGACTGATGGCTTATTATAAAACTGGTCAATGATAGATTACTTGATAAAAGTAACTTTCCTGTCATTGGGATGGCCAGAAATTGTTGATGTCTAAAGATGGACTCAACCCCCTTAAAGTAGCTATGTCAAATGATAGTTACTTTTAGGATGAAATGATGAGACAATTAGTTTTAGAGGGGTTATTTCTGTTACCACTTAAACTAGCATCCAAGTTGAAAATCCAAGGCCGCTTCGAAGCGGTGGCAATTTTCAGAAGCTTCCCGGCTGGGAGGGATTTTTATATAATATATATTTTTATATATTTTGATGCATATAATGTCAGCAAAAGCATATAGAATGATGAATTAGTTATGAAAAGCATAAAAACATGGATTAAACCATATAACATCAATCATCTAGTAGTTGTAATCTTCATCAACAATAGGTCCACAAGTTACAACATCTTGATTCTCTCATCATGTTGGGTGTGGAGCCTGATTATGTTCCTGATTTAGAGGTCTTGTTTTGGTCGTGTTTGGATCCCATTCCTTGATGGGGAGGTGTGGGGGGGCTTGCCTCCCCACTAGTGTTATAGGGGGGAGGGACGGCAACCTTTGAGCCCCCGTGGTGGGGGTTCGGGGGCCATGCCCTCGAAAGGAAATTTTTGAGAAAATTGCTTTGTAAAATATTGTAATTTTGTAGTCAATCTAGACCGTTCATTAGGCAGAAGATCTAACACTAGAAGTTATGTTATTTTAAGGTTTTTTTTTTCCCTAGAAGGCAACCCTCTGTTTGTATGAGGGTATTGTATTGCGGCTAGGTATTATTCTATATCTATTACTATCTTTTGCTAACACTTGATCACAAGTTTTAACTCATACAGTGTTATTTTCATCACATGTCATAATCTTGTAGAGATGCTTTCTTACATAAGTGTGTGAACTAGTGTAGGTTGTTTTACAATGGGAGCATGTAAAATTTGTTGTTCCAACCCTTTCCCTTCTCACTAGCTTTGTCGTGGAGTGAATTTTTACAAGGGTGTTGAATAGTGGAGTGAATTTTTTCTGTGAAGAAAAGCTAGGGAGTGTTTTTTTTTGCGAGAGCGCATTCCCAAAAACCGCAACCAAACGGGAGTGATTCGAGAGCACGCTCTTGGGGTCGCTCCTTGAGCACTTTTGTCTTGAGCGCGTTTTGGGAGTGGGAGCGAGGATGGGGGCGCTCCTCCGTAGCATTGGGAAAATCCCAATCCTTAGATGCTACCTTAGGTTAATCGATAGGAGTTGTATCATTGTCACCTCAATATAAACTCCTCTTCATTTTTGGCCAATTCTCAAGAGGCCAAGTGGGTTATACCTTAGATATGCAATGATTATAGAAAGAGCCTAAGTAAATCTTAAATATGAGTAGCTAAAAATACAAAGACTTTAACATTGAAAATAAATGAATTCCACAAAGGTACAGTACATAAAACATAAAGGATCCAATTACTTAGTGATATAATGCTATAAATTGACTAACCTTTAGTGAAGCAAGCATATATCATATCAATCCACCTAGATGCTAAAACAATTAAGAACTTAGTGGATTAAACTCAAGATCTGGTTTATGATATTATGTTAATTTTCTTAGGGTTTGATTGTTCTTTGCTTTAGATAATTGTATTTCATCATTTATAATTCATTCACTCCTTTAACATCTTTAGCATTATTAGCAATTATACAGAAAGGAACATAAAGGAACAATATAAGAAAAACATGCACAAAGGACACCGTGATTTTGGTCAGAGACCAAGGCAGAACCCCACAAGGGGGAAAACCCATCCAGATTCTTCTTCTTCTATTATATTGTCATTGAAAGTTCAATAGAAAGGTACAAAGTACAAATGTCATCAGGTTATCCAGGGTCTGTACAAGACTTGTTCACAACTTCACTCGTGAACAAGTTATATTGATAATACAACTGCTTTCATCAATAACCTCATCATACTATTAATACAAGTGCCACCACTGAACATGTACCAATGCTACTTTGCCATATTGCCATACTATTATTGTGCAAAAAGGATATCATACATATGATGATGTCTTAATTATAACTAGACTACGATGCCATACATAGTTGGACTGTGATGCTGATGATGCCATGTGTGTAACTAAATTGTAATGTCAACAATGCCATGTCATACATATAAGGAGGCTGACATCACATACATATTTTACTAGATATACTACTGTGACAAAACCAACCGTGCTTCTGTGTGGAGATCGAGACCAACCATAACATTGAGATGCCGTATCTATAACTCGGAGATGTCATGAATATCAATGCAAAGATGTTATATGTATATATCAATGTAGAGAATTTGAACAAAGATACCATATACATACCAACGCAGAGATGCCATCCATATATGTAACACAGAGATGCCATCCATATAAAGAATGCAAAGGTGCCATCCATATATGTAGCTTAGAGGTGCCATCCATATAAAGAACGCAGAGGTGCCATCCATATATATAGCACAAAGGTGCCATACCAACACTGTGTAACAATAATAGAGAAGAGATCCCATATAAAT
The DNA here is from genome assembly GCA_000404065.3 of Pinus taeda. NCBI lineage: Eukaryota > Viridiplantae > Streptophyta > Pinopsida > Pinales > Pinaceae > Pinus > Pinus taeda. The sequence continues at coordinate 1,883 of APFE030884535.1, read as the reverse complement.
TGTGTATAGAGCAGAGATGCCATACAATATTACAAACAGCTTAACCATACGCCATTACATATAGATGTGATCATGAGCATAGTGAGACAGAGTGCGAGATAATAAGAGTCCAAGACAAAGCAAGAGGCTGTTGTACTGTAGATGTGCGAGAATCTAATCCAAAAACGCAGAAGGAGAAGCATCCGAAAACCACCAAACAAATATAGGCATCTGAAATCCACAAAAGAAATACAGGCATCTGAAATTCCACAGAACCATGTGCCATTCGAAAACTGATTAAACCATAGTGCCAAAATCAACAAAGATACAAGCAAGATGAGAGAAAGGCGAGAGAACAGTCATGTAGAAAATATAGCCTTGATGAAGAAGAGTGAAGTCTTGTAATAGATTAGACCTTAATCCTAGCAAAGCCCAGAAGAAACATCAGAAAATCTTAGAACCATCTGAGCTAGAAAAGTGCCTTTGGAGATCAACCACTTGAGAATATATATATATAGAGGTTTGCCAATCAGATAAGTGCCTTTTGAATTAGGCCGACATAGATAATTGGAGGGAGACTTCAATTTTATTCAAATATTATATATTATATATAATATATAATATATTATATATATATATTTTATATATATATTTCCTTTTTGATATTTTCATGCCCAATTAATATTGTTCTCATTTTAACAATGTTTTCCATTGAGGCAATGGGGCTTGCTATTTGGGACATACCAGTTCTATGGGAAATTCATCCCATAGCTGCCTAAAATTCAATATCCCTCTCAACTAGGGAGGAATTTCCATCCTCATCTTGGATATTCATCATAGTTGCTGAGGCGAAGACAAAGCCCAAGCAAGAGTGAAGTCAAGCAATTGACTAAAGGAAGATGTTGAACAAGGACTTGGAACTAGTCCCAATGACGACTACATCTTTCTTCAATACCGAGGACAAGCTCAACGAAAAATCCGACTATCATGCATGGAAGATGATCTTGGATTTGATTTTGGAAGAGAATGATGCCATGGACTATGTCAAGGGAAGAATAACCTAGCCTCCCTCAAATGCAACCGTTGCTATTCAAACAAAGTACAAGAAAGGTGAGACAAAAGCTAAGAAGATTATTCTTGATTCTGTTCATAAGCCTTTGGTTGCATATATTTCTGATTTAGAAACATCTAAGGAGATGTATGAAAGACTGGTTGGGATGTTCAAAGTGAACAATGCAAATCAAATTCTCTTTCTCAAGAACAAGCTGAAAGACATCAAGATGGATATAGGAGAATGCATCCAATCCTACTTCATGACAATCACCGAGATCAAGAATGATCTCTTATCTATTGGAGAAGTCATTGGTGATAGGGAAGTCTCTCTTATTGCACTTGGGGGCCTTACAAGAGGCTGGGATGTGTTCAACACTACCATTCTTAACAATGACAAGATTCCGGGATATGAGGAACTATTGGACAGATGCTCTCAAGAAGAAATAAGGATGATGGAATGAGACAAGCCCTCAAATGGAAACAATCCTACTACCTTCTCGACTCATTCTAGAAGAAGGAACAATGCTAGTCCAAGGAATCAAGGACAAGGGTTCAAGTAGGGATTCAAAGAAGGAAGAAAAGGAAGGTGCTTCAATTGCAACAGGTTTGGCCACTTCGCTAAAGAGTGTCTTCACAAGAAGGATTCTCCAAGATATGATGACAACAATAACAACAACAACTTCAAAGTAAGTGGCAATCAAAGGAACAAAAGGCTCAATAACAAAGGGAAGAGGAATGCACCTGCTGCTCGAAATGGAGGTGGTCGTCCTCCCAAGAAGTGAAGAAACTCCAGGTATGATGAAGTTAATATTGCAAAGCAAAATGATTTGTTTTCGTATTTCTGCCCTCTC
>APFE030884530.1:0-13455 GCA_000404065.3 Pinus taeda | reverse complement strand
ATCTTGTTGCAATCTCAACATGCTCTTTCTTGGTAAGCTCTTCAGAGCGTCCTTCAGTGATCATTCTTTGCTGAATGGTTTTCATTTCTTGATTGAGGGTTTCCTTAGCTTTGAAGATGTTGCCGAAGATGGATTGATTCCAATGTTTAATTCCTCCCTTGAGATATTTCAGCTTCCTTTGGAATATGGACATTTTAGTGCCATCCGTTGGATTGAATTTTAACCAAGATTCTCTGACAAATTCATAGAAGTCGGGGTGAGATAACCAGAAAGCCTCAAACCGGAAGGGTTGCCTGATATTGCAACCAGGACGATTCCAATGGAGGGCGATTGGCCAATGATCAGAGCCTGAGATAGGAAGGATAGATGCAACGAATTCTCCTACTAGATGGACTGCATTATCTGAGATCAAAAATCGATCAAGACGAGAGGCTATTTGCATTGGTTCTGCCCTTTTGTTGTTCCAAGTGAATAGGTCGTTATTTGAAGGGAGATCTATCAACCAATTATTATGAATAAAGTCTTTTAATATGGATCCATCTCTATTTATTCTGCAACGACCTCCCTTTTTTTCCTCCATTGTTGTGATCATGTTGTAGTCTCCTCCAGATATCCATAACGGGTACATCCTTTCTGTATTGAGCTGCATCAAGGCATCCATGATTTCAGCTTTGTGCTGGGTTTCTTGAGGAAAATACACATTTGTCATATGACCATAGATATTGGTGCCAATTATGTGAAAGATGGCTTGAATGAAATTTTTATTTGCATGTATGTTGTTTAGTTGAATTATTCTTGCATCCAAGAGCACTGCAAGTCCTCCTGACGCTCCCTGAGCATCAACAGCTGTTACTAACCCTCCTGGCCAGGCCTTTGCTGCTACTTTTTCCAAGACTGTTGAATTACATTTTGTTTCTTGCAGAAAGAGAATTGTGGGTTTTTCCTCCATTAGGATATTTTTTATTAGTCTTCCTTTCCTTGGGCTATTGAGCCCTCTGATATTCCATGAGATCAACTTCATTGGGAAGGTTTGAGGTTGGCATTGAGATACCTGGTTAACTTAGCATATCTGCCTAATTCTACCAATACTTCTCCTATCTTGATGGTTCTCTCCAGAGTGGTTTTCCTTCCTCGTTTTTTGCTATCTTTGGTTATGAATTTCCCATCCCATTGGCTACCAATTTGAACTCCCAATGAGTATTTTTTTTGGGCTTTTTTGAGGACTGCTACTAGATTATCCACTTGTCGATCAAATATTTTGTCGAAGTTTCTTGTTTTACAGGCCTGTTCTAAGCCTAAAATATCCAACTCGCCAATATCTATAGATTCCGTGTCCTCCTCCATGATTTGAGGTTCTTGATAGCTTCCATCGCTTTCCTTCTCGTCTTCTCTGTTGGGATTGGTACCATCTATATCCATCTCAGGGAAGCTCCAAGTGTTTGAAACAGTCTTGAGATGATTGCCATCTTGTTCTACACCCTTTTCCCCTGTTTTCGATTGAGATGATTCAATCGTTTCCTGACTAATTCCTTTTTCATTGGAGGGTGTATTGTCTCGATCCTGCATGTCTTCATTGGCTAAAACTTCAAAGCTATTGCTTGTCAAGGGTTTTGATTGATCCGCCGGAGGAATCTTTGTAGAGACTGCTGGTTTTTTATTTCCTCTTCTACGATTTAGCACCTTAGTGGAGCCATCCGGTGTTGGGTTTTCCGGGTCTGTTTGAACCAAGGGTTTGCTATTCAACGGGTAGTCTTTATAGAGATGTCCTAAATCATGACATTTCCTGCACCTAAAGGGTACATGCTCATAATCAATCAACTGTATCCATTCAAAGTCTTCATGAAAGAGACTTACTGTATCAGGCAGAGCTTGTTTAACGTCCATGTAGACATAGATCCGTGCATATGAGGTGTATCTGTGCGTCTTTGTTTCTTCTGCTACCTTCACGAAGTCGCCCAGAACATTACCAATCGCCTTGAGAGACTCCTCTTCCCAGTATTCCAATGGCAAAGAGTACAGCCTGATCCATACCGGTGCGCAACTTAGATCTTCCTTATCAGGATTAAAAAGTTCGATCCATTCTTTAAGAAATAGTCCGGCAGAGTTAAAGAAATAAGGCCCTCCATCTAAAACTCTGTTTCTGTCCTCCAGACAGTTGAAGATTGCAGTAAAAAACCCCTTAGGCCCCAGATCCAAGGTGATGTGTCCTTTTAGATGCCATTTAACATTTATCCAGGCTCTCAGTGCTTTCTCATTTGGCCATATTCCAATGAATTTGCCTATGAGGGCATGACCTCTCATGTACTGAATTCTGGCATTGATGCGATGGCTTGGTAGCTCTACTTTTGGCCTATGCGTGGCTACTGACTTGCATGTGGAAGAGCTGACTTTAGGCTTATCTTTATGTGCTTGTTCAGTATACGTCTGTTGGCTACTGTCTGCATTTGCGTCCTTGTACCCCTTTTCCCTGTCTAAGTTCTCGATATGTCTCTGCTAGTTGTCATTTGTTGGAGGAGGCGCCCCTCCTTCCCCCTGAGGGGGGTTCATGATTTCTGTCGGCCAAAACCCACGGATTGATACCTACTTCTCTTCCGCGTTCTGCAAATGGTGAGCGCTGTCAGGAGGACCTGCCGTAGTAGGTATTTTCTGAAACCCTAATACGAGTTGCCGGCAAATTCCCTTGTTACCTCCACATCATGGTTGTGAATTTTTTCGAAAAGCTTCAGCCATCCAACTATCTGTAACTATCTTTTGCATTTTGGATAGGCCAAAATTCTACTCTTATTACTAACCACATAAGTCTAAAGTATTTTTTCAGTCAACAAAAGTTGAATGCTAGACATGAAAGGTTAATGACATTCTTGAGTGAATTTGAATTTGTCATCAAGAAAATTAAAGGAAAAGGAAAAATATAGTTGATGCCTTGAGTATAAGTGCAAATCATTTAGTTGGAATTTATGTCAGTAGTGCATAGAAAGATTTTGTAGAATAAATAAAAATCAAAGACAGATTTTTCCACGCGGATTCCTTCATCAAAGATTCATATGAATTTGTAAAGCTCATGAAGGAGGAAAAAGTGGACAACGATGACCTAATCACTAGTTTTGATCTAGTTTCATTATTCACTAAGGTTCCTTTAGAGGATGCTATCCATGTTCTCTATGAGGTAACTAACCCTGAAACTGTCAAACTTGCAGAAATTTTCCTTCTCTCAACATTATTTAGCTTTCAAGGAGAATATTATGAGCAAGTCATAGATGTTGCTATGGGCTCTTCCCTTTCTCCTGTTGTAGCAAACCTATACATGGAAAAATTTGAACATAAAGCATTAGAATCCTACCCATTAAAACCTAGAAGATGGAAAAAGGTACGTTGATGATACTAATCTGAAATGGAAACATGGAAAGGAAGAACTCAACAAATTATTAGAATGTATTAATGGAATATCTAATGACATAAATTCACTATCGAACTTGAAGATAATAATTGCACTCCTTTCCAAGATTTATTAATTACTAGAAATGAGGATGGGATCTTAGTGCACCAGGTATTTTGAAAAAATACCCATACTGATAGTTACCTTCATGCAGATTCCCACCATTACTAGCTTAGAATTTTGGAATCCTCAATACATTGACCTCAAGAGCTGTTAGGATATCTAATAAAGATCACTTGGATCAAGAATTGGATCACCTTAGTAATGTTTTCAAAGAGATTGGATACAAGGATAAAGACATTTATAAGGCCATCAAGAGATCCAAATAGAAGAGGAATCCCTCACATATAATAACTAATTTACAACCTTCCAGCATGAAGGTCCACCTCCCGTACATTAGTGGCGTAACAGATAGAATAGCTAAAATTCTCAAAAAAAGGAATATCAGTGATCCAGACTTATGCAAGAACACCAAAAAATATAGATATAAACATGAACACAAAGATGCAACATAAATAAAAATTCATTTCATTAATATCAAAGAGCTGAAATATGCTTACATACATAATTGAAATAAACTAGCTCGAGCGAGGGTAGCTTATCTATGAGAAGAGATGTGGTGGCTACATGCCTTTGAATTATGTTACAATGAGGCTTAAGGGAATTTTTATTATTGAACATCAAAGGAAAACCCTAAAAAGCTAAAACCCTAACCCCAAGAGATGAAACACCAAGATTTTATGGGCCCCATTGGGGTTAATTAGGTAGCCAACTTCCCGGGGTTGTAACTTGGTCATATGATCTTTGTTTGGCGCGTATGATACTTCTTTGGAAATATCTCTTCGAGTAATACAAGATTTTGTGCCTATGATTATAGGCCTATTGCAGAACTAAAAAAAATGTCATTTAGGGGGACAAAACAACTCTAGAAGTTCAGGACCTGAAAAACTACTAAAAATAGTAAATGTTGTAATAATAAAGGAAACAGACAAAACCGACTAGAGGTTTAGGTGGAATAGGCGGGCGACGACCAATATCCACCTAGATCAATTGGCTCAGTATTCAAACCATTTGAAAACTTTAAAACAAAAATGAAATCAGTTAAAGACAACATTGATCAACAACAATTAAGAGTCTATAAAATCAATTGCTCATGTGGAAAAATCTACATTGGGAAACAAGGAGGTCATTCAAAACAAGAATAAAAGAAAATTGTGCCAACATTAAAAATCAATGCTCTTGCACCTCTGCTCTTGCAAAGAATTCTCGCTACACTAAGCATCACATATGCCTGTAATATATTACTATCTTTGCATAGGAAGATCACTATTTTAAGAGAAGATTCAAGGAGGCTCTTGAAATATTAAGTTATCCGAACAACCTCAATAGGGATGGCAGTCTTGAAGTTAGTAGGAGTTGGCTCCCTGTACTCTCTCAGCTCCAAAACTTGTTCCCTCTCCTTTAATATTAATTTAATTATGTTATTATTAACATTATCGCTCTCACCAAAGTTCTATATTCATAATTATTATATTAATATAATTTCCCTTATTTCTTCTTTTTCGTAACTCTAATTTGTGTATCAGTTCTTAGATCAGTTAAACATTTCTAATTATATAATTTTTTTTATTAGCTAGGCTTTAATTCTTACATAACATGAACATAATGAATAAAGGAACCAAAATTATCTAATTATTGCATTTTAATTTATTTTTATAATTAGGTTAGTATATATTTTAGAATATTAATAAATAAATATTTTAATAATTATGGATATATAATAAGTATATTATATGACGTTATAAATATTACTCATATATTATAAATATTATAATTCGTTTTTCACCTTTTACGACTATATTAAGTTTTTTCACCATTTTTACGATTATATGAAGTTAGTATAAATTAATCTTATTTGTATAAAATTATTATTAATATTATTAATTATTAGTTTATTATATCTAATTAGTTAATACGAAATATGTAATAATTAGACTTCTTTTCTTTGTTCTATTTTATTAATTAATTAATTTCATATATTAATTAACTCATTCTCTTATAGATTTTAGGTTTTATGTTTTACCATTTTTTGGTTTATTTTCTTTTCCTTTTATCTATTTATACATTATCACGTTTCCTCTTTGTTTCATCAATTTTCTCTCAATGATGGGTCCTTATTTGGATTTGAAACATCGCTTAAAAGTGACCATTGTGGATAAATATATGGAAGCAAATTCTCCAAATTCTGACAACCACATAAACTTGCAAACAAGGATTATTATGAACTTAATGGCTATGGAAGTCACAATTGAAATCATTTCATTATGTAATTATTTTTTAATTTATTAAATTAATAAATGAGTTTCTTGGGAATATTCGGGAAAGACCATTTGAGTATCAACAATTTATTTCCATTTATAAAAAGATGTTAGTGGTTAAGACCACATGGTGGACCTTCCCAAAATTTCTCCTAAAATCCCAAGGAGAAAGTTTCTGAATAAATTAGCATAAAGGGAGAGAAAGATTATGCTAAACAATTTGGTGGAGAGAAATGCTAAGTTAGGTCTAAAGAAGAATAAAGCCCAGTGGGAGAGAAATGCATACTTTAAGGAAAAAGAGAGATTGTTTCTGAATTTAAAATAAAAATCTTAAATAACTATGGGATGTAGATGATGCAGGAGCATCTAGAACATCTTCATTTGTAAATATGGAATAAAATGGGGATAAAATTTCTATGCTTTTTTAGTTAAAATTAGGATTAAAAAATAGGGAATAAAGCTTCCAGCTTTAAGTCATTGTGTAAAAAAGGAAAAATCTTGCTTTTCCTAGGAGATAAGGTTATGTACATATCCATTATTATTATAAATTAATGAAGCAGCTACAGCTCTCATCAGAGAGAGGAGCGATGCCAGAATAATTAAGATTACATTTTCCTCTCAATATTTTCTGAATGATGGATATTAAACTGGGTGCATGTAATTTATAATTTCATTCACTGTGTATGGAAAGGGCTTGAACACCTGTCTATCTCCGGTTGGTGTTTACTGTTTGCATGAAAAACAACTTTGTAATCCTTGGTTGAAAGAGGTGTTTCTTGTCTTAACTCTAGGATATATATATGTTATGAATTCGCTGTAAGGGCTTTGCGGATCTATTGAACATATCTGAATTAATATAATTTTAAATCTGCAATTGCCGGATTTGAGATTGATGATGAGACTTCCAATGAGATGGTTGGAAGCCTTAAAGATTATGGAAGAAGCGTTGTGGAGAAGGAGGCCAGGGAAGAAGCTGGGAAAGTGCTTATTCGCATGAGGGACAGGAATCGATGCCAAGACTCTCGAATGGGAAATAGATATTCGAGCTATTATAACAGATGCTCGTTCGCGTCTTTTAATACCAGTCTATAAAGAACACGAGGATGCTTCCGATATCCGCATAGCACATGTAAACTGCTGTGTGCATATCAATGGTGTTGCAATGATTTATATGGCTGCGGTTTTGTTTAAGTATTTCAGTTAATAGTTCTGCGTATATTGTGATATTCTTTGATATATATGAGTGTATGTGGAACAGTTCTGTGCCTTGTTGTGTGGCAGTGAAAACCATATTTGATTAATTTAAATTGATAACAGAGCCCGTGCCAATTGCTAATCTGGTAGCAGCGCCGAATTGAATGTAATTCTTGGAATACCAAAGTTTATGCAGCGCCAGATTGAAGATGTTTGTGCGTGGAAGGCTTGCATATGGAGAGCAGTAACGCAAAGCCTGGAGTGTTTACATAAGGAGAGCAGAGGCTTTAGTTATTGAGTGTTATACATGCAATTTTTTTGGATTTTATATAGAGTTGTTAACCAGATTCAGCTTGTTAAATAAAAAGGGCACGCATATAAACATAGTGGATTTCTTATAGGCTTCCGAAATTAAATGAGTAGACTGTCTGAATTGAGTTTATTCTCAGATGCAGAGATTTTAAAAGATCCTGGTTTGCAGGCTAGCGGAGCACCTGCATCAAGTGGTATCAGAGCGGGAATATTTTCTTGAAGAAGTTTGTTTTTTTCTAGCATGTTCTTTTTTTAAGAACTGAAGAAAGTTTTGTTGAAGATCTGATATGCAACATGCACAAGTGAACAGGATTGCAACAGTGGAAAGAAGACAAGATCAGGCAAGATCTTAAAGGTGAGATTTTTTTTCTGATTTGGAATTTGTAAACGAAGTTTATGGTTGCAGAGAAGGTGGCAGTGAACCTAGCATTTAGCGGAAGGCTGGATAGAGAGGACAACTGAAGTGTTCTCAGGAAAGAGTGGGAGATTGCAGAAGCCTAGAAGGAGCAAAGGTGTTGCTCAGGAAGAGGTTCCAGATGGAGGACCTGTGCTTACCAAAAGACTAAGTGAGGAGAGCTTAGTGAGGTAAGATTGCGGCTAGGAGGACTAGCTGTTGCAGAGGCTTATTGCAAAGGAGCTCGTGAAGAAAGAATGAGAAGAAGATGACTACTAATAGTCATAGCAGAGGTTCAGGAAAAAGCCACAATAGAGGACATAAGAAAGAGGATGCCAAGGTAAATGGCAAGAAGATGAGTCAAGAGGAAGTTGAAATGGAACAAGGAGAATTTCTGAGAGATAGTGAAGATGAAGACTTGAAGACTGAAACTTCAAGTAAGGACAAGGGGTCACATGGTTTTAAAACTGACAAGTTGTGCATGAATGCAGGGACTGTAAATGATGATGTGATGCTTCAACAATACTACAAAGAAATTGCACTGTTGGAATATTGGTTGGAGAATCCAGGATATGACAGGGAAAATGCAGTAGACAGAAGAGTTCAATACAGTGAACAAGTACAAAAAATTGCCATGGAAGCAGATGACATGGTAGAAAGACTGGTTGACAGTCTTAAGAATTCTTCAGAGGATTCTTTGAGAAGTTTGGATCAGCATACTGATGTGCTGATAATGGAGGATTCATAACAGTATACTAAGATGCTGACAAAGGAGTACAAGGCACTGATGCCTTATGCTTTTTATTCTAACCAGTCTTTTGTGAATGCAGGTATTGTTGCAAAATATTTGACTCAGTTGAGTAGTCAAATGCAGGGAGAAGAAGTTTTTTGTTCCAGAAGACAAGAGGGTATGGATGATCAGGTGGCAGTCGGAACAGAAACAAGAATAAGAGCAAGAAGTCAACAGGTAACAGGACAGACTGAGCAAGCCATCTTAGCTCAGCAGGTAGCAAGAAACCAACAGTTTGAAGAATTACTGAACAAAGAGATTGAGCTCATTAGAAGAATCATGTTAAAAGCATCTCAGCGGAAAACATCAGCAAGGAAGAGAAGTAGCGGAAGCAGCAGCAAGATGAAAACAGAGACAGATTATGAAAGTGCAGCTAATGGAACAAGACAACATAAAATATGGAGACCTGGAGAATGACAGCAAGTAACAACAGATGAGGACTTGCAGAACAAAGTATGGGATCTAGGCATACACAGATCCTAGCACATGATCAGGAGATCATGATTAATTTTAAGGTTGGGTGTATGATGCAGGAGCATCTAGAACATCTTCATTTGTAAATATGGAATAAAATGGGGATAGAATTTCTATGCTTTTTTAGTTAAAATCAGGATAAAAAAATAGGGAGTAAAGATTCCAGCTTTAAGTCATTGTGTAAAAAAGGAAAAATCTTGCTTTTCCTAGGAGATAAGGTTATGTACATATCCATTATTATTATAAATTAATGAAGCAGCTACAGCTCTCATCAGATAGAGGAGCGATGCCAGAATAATTAAGATTACATTTTCCTCTCAGTATTTTCTGAATGATGGATATTAAACTGGGTGCATGTAATTTATAATTTCATTCACTGTGTATGGAAAGGGCTTGAACGCCTATCTATTTCCGCTTGGTGTTTACTGTTTGCATGAAAATCAACTTTGTAATCGCTGGTTGAAAGAGGTGTTTCTTGTCTTAACTCTAGGATATATATATATATGTTATGAATTCGCTGTAAGGGCTTTGCGGATCTATTGAACATATCTGAATTAATATAATTTTAAATCTACAATTGCTGGATTTGAGATTGATGATGAGACTTCCAATGAGATGGTTGGAAGCCTTAAAGATTATGGAAGAAGCGTTGTGGAGAAGGCGGCCAGGGAAGAAGCTGGGAAAGTGCTTATTCGCATGAAGGACATGTTTCCAATTGTCTTCAGTCACGATAATGAATCGATGCCAAGACTCTCGAATGGGAAATAGATATTCGAGCTATTATAACAGATGCTCATTTTGCGTCTTTTAATACCAGTCTATAAAGAACACGAGGATGCTTCCGATATCCGCATAGCACATGTAAACTGATGTGCGCATATCAATGGTGTTGCAATGATTTATATGGATGTGGTTTTGTTTAAGTATTTCAGTTAATAGGTCTGCGTATATTGTGATATTCTTTGATATATATGAGTGTATGTGGAACAGTTTTGTGCCTTGTTGTGTGGCAGTGAAAAACATATTTGATTAATTTAAATTGATAACAGAGCCCGTGCCAATTGCTAATCTGGTAGCAGCGCCGGATTCAATGTAATTCTTGGAATAGCAAATTTTATGCACTGCCGGATTGAAGATGTTTGTGCGTGGAAGGCTTGCATATGGAGAGCAGTAACGCAAAGCCTGGAGTGTTTACGTAAGGAGAGCAGAGGCTTTAGTTATTGAGTGTTATACATGCAATTTTTTTGGATTTTATATAGAGTTGTTAACCAGATTCAGATTGTTAAATAAAAAGGGCGCGAATATAAACATAGTGGATTTCTTATAGGCTTCCGAAATTAAATGAGTAGACTGTCTGAATTGAGTTTATTCTCAGATGCAGAGATTTTAAAAGATCCTGGTTTGCAGGCTAGCAGAGCACTTGCATCAGTAGACCCTTTAAGAAGGATTTTGCTAAGGAAACATTTGTTGGGAAGATCTATAAGAAAATCACTCAAGAACACAAGGTTGTTGATTCCTGGAGGTAAGAATGTCTAAGCTTGGGAGGGAATTGTTGGTCAAAATTCATTGGTTGGGTGGAACGTGCTTTGTTAATCTTGAGTATTCCCAAATAGTAGGTCGTGCTTAGACTATTGTTATTTAATTTCTTAGATGTTGAATTATATGTTAGTTTAAGATTACTACTATAATGAGCATTGTCTAGAATGTTAAAAGAAATAAGATATTATGTGTATGAGTTGAATAGTGCATGCATAGGTAAAATGGTTACCTATGAATTAGACTATCTATATACATATTATAATTTGTTATTACATATGTGCATGACGAGTATGGAAATCAAATCCTTTCAATTCATAGTTTATTAGTACATGCTTGAGATTGTACCACTAAATTATATAGTTAAATTTTGTTATATAGGAAATGATATAAACTTTAATCTTTTTTAGAAAGGAATATATATTGGTTTGATTATTTGAGAACTAAAGTTCATACTTACATAGTACCTTGGAAAACCTATATTTAGTTGATACTATTTGTTTAGTTGCATGTGTGAAGTATAAGAATGTATTTAACAAGAAGCCATACTTTGGGACTATTTCTAATCAACTATGAGAGGGAAATAAATAGTGTTATTTCTTGAATAGTTACAATGAAGAAGACTAAGCATAAGGTGTGGCTACTTCAAAATATGGATTAAATTGAAACAACATAAGGAATATATTCTTCCTAAGATTGAATTTAAACATATTTAATTGAGAAGTTGTTGAGAGTAATTTATAATGAAAAATAGTAGATTAATTCGAGAAAGGAAATATGGGAAATATATATACATATCGTATTGTAAATAAGAAAACCTTTGGTTTGTGAGTCTAAATGGAGAAAGGATTAGACTGTTAATTTAAAATAAGACCGAATCATATATATATATATATTGCGACCATTCCTTGAAATTAAGAAGTTCAAGATTTTACTTCTTAATTGAAAGGGTTTTATTGAAGGTGAGGTAGTGTTCGACTGTAAGGGAGAGGCTAGCCCACTTCGTGGTAATGAAAGGTATATTTATATATATATATATATATATAGATATCCTTTGCAAATGTTTTAAGTGGATCTATGTAGTATTAAAAAAAAGAACCATAGAGAAGAAATATGGATCCATCCCCCAAATTATAACTTAGTACTAGAGACGAAAATTAACAAGTTGCAATAAATTTGGGCCTGGTAGTGTGAGTTCATTGGCTATTTACTAATGTATAGAAATATTCTTGTATTAATTTAGATAAATTTTGATATAATGCTAAAATGGTCTTAGATATATTAAAATTCTGAACAAAATACGATATCCTCTAAAATATATGGACTATTATAAACAACTTATAGAATGTAAGTCCAACACTTTAGAGAGACACAATAAAAACTAGACTTGTGGTTAATAGCTATATAGAGGTATTGTAAGAGGTAATGTGAATTATTAATTGATCTCTAAGTTAAGTTATTAAGAACATAGAAAAATATATTACACCTTATGACTAAGAAATTCTTAGTCCATGTAACATACTCAACGTAGCAATAAAATTACTATCAAGATTTATGTGTTCAATTATTCATAAGTGTATAAGATAGAAATTTTATTGTAAAAAGGAGAGATTTATTTTATTTTTTTTTATTTTGAAAGAAAAACTTGCCATCTTTTGTCATCATTAGAATGTACTTATAGACTTCAACACAAATTAAACTTAAGGCATATCATCACTATTTTTTTTGTTCCTATAAGTTGCTCCAAAGTTCTCCCTCGTGAATTCATTTATATTTAGAGCTTATAAGTTCTCCCTCGTGAATTCATTTATATTTAGAGCTTAATGATACCTTTGATTTAGAGCTCAATGATACCTTTTTCAAGACTAGCTCAAATTTCCTTTATTACTTTCTCATTGGCATGCACTTACATATATAGGTCTATCTTTCTTCACTTGTAAAATACATTCATGCTTTAAACAATCAACATAGAAGTTCCCAGCAATTAAATTGTTATAATTGGTTTTGGACTTATAATCACACATGGACTATTATAGTCATTATATGTGCTAACCTTTAATTCCGCACTTTATAATGTATATGAATATACATAATTTTGTTATGAGTCTCTATGACTACTGGTATTGCTTAAATAGAGTGCATTTTATTTTATACCAAGGTTACTTTTTCTTGTCTAATGGTATCTACATCGATATGGTTATGCTGGCTTGCACTTGATTTCCACATATATGCTCAAATTGTTTGTCTAACATCCAAAATTTGATCGCATGGAATTTAACACATTGAGGGGTTTTCCCACTCCTATGGTACACGTTGACAAACCAACAATCCAACAATCAAGATTGTATCTTAGCAAGGGAAAACTTAGATTGTCTTATTTTGCATTTTCCTCAATAGAGGTTGAGATCTCCGCTCTCTAGTCTCAAACCCTAATTCATTTTCCTTTGGAATCCAACTATCTATGGCTCCTTCCTTGAATCTCATAAGGTGTCTACAATGGGTTGTATTAAAATAATTCATGGCTTTCCTGTTTTGTTTCTAATGCGATAGCAAGAGGTATATGTGGCTCTATTACATGGAAAATTTTAGGGGCGAATTTTCCCCTTTGGGAAAAATTAAGAGGTTTTATATTTTCACTGGGCAAATATTTTGTATCACAGTACATTGTTACAAATCGCCTCAAATTTATTTTATAAAAAAAATTGGGCATGGAGGTTTTTGTAATTTTAGGGGCGAATTTTCCCCTTTGGCCAAAATTAAGAGGTTTTATATTTTTACTGGGCAAATATTTTGTATCACAGTACATTGTTACAAATCGCCTCAAATTTATTTTATAAAAAAAATTAGGTATGGAGGTTTTTGTTTCTAATGCGACAGCAAGAGGTATATGTGGCTCTATTACATGGAAAATTTTAGGGGTGAATTCTCCCCTTTGGGGGGATTTAGAGGTTTTATATTTTTACTGGGCAAATATTTTGTATCACAGTACATTGTTACAAAT
>APFE030884517.1:2396-24083 GCA_000404065.3 Pinus taeda | reverse complement strand
TTTTGGTCCATGGCAGTTAGATCTTGGAACTTGAGCCTCTGTTTTGGACCATGGCGTCTCGTCAGATGTGTTGATCCCTAGTTTTGGGTTCATAGTATTGGAATGTTATGGTTTTGGACCATGGTATTGGGGAAGGCTTAAGGCTATAAAAGAGGAAGGAGATCTTGTGACAAATCACCAACTGGAATCATAATTGAAGATCTGATAAAGTACTAGAGCTGGTATATTGGGTGGTGATGCAAATCTAGATCCGAAGGAAGGAGGAACCTTAGTGCAAAAGGAAGGATAAGTTCTATTCATGGGTCATAATCTTTGAGCTTCAATGATAGTATCTTTGTATGATTTTGATCTGCTAGATGTGACGCTTACTTGATCTATCTGGTAATCTGGGTTAATTAATGATTGAATAGTTGAAAGAGTGAATTATCCTTCGTAAGATCTGTACGCAGGTTCAGTAAGGCAAAAACGCATATACACACAGTTTCAGTGAAGTAAAGGAGCGTATACGCAGGTTGTTTCATACGCAGATGCGTATGCACGCTAGTTTCAGGCTTTTGAAATAGCGTATATAATCTAAGTTGTGATCTAGCTGCTTCTGACTATTGTTGTTGTGTTCTGGGTTCTACTTTCTGGTGTATGGTTTCTGGTACTGTGTTTTGTGTACAGCTGTAAGGAGAATATCTACTTGATTCAGATCTAATTTGTGAAAAGGAGATTGGTTGATTCTTGATGATTGTTTGATGTTCATGGATCCAGTCTGAAAATTGATGAAACGTGGTCCCTGGAAGAAAGAGAAAGTTGTAGCCTTCTGTAGGCCAACACCTACGTACTAGTATCTTGACTAGTGCAAGAGCAAAGGGGGTTGTAGCTCCCTTCCAGGAGAACCTGGAAAACGAGAAAGGGTTGTAGCTCTCTGCAGGTTGCAGCCTGCATACTGGTAAAAAGACTGCACCAATATATTGTAAAAGAAGTTTCTAATTGAAAAGAAGATAGAGACGAATTGCAGCAGGTGGTTTTCACCCACATTGGGTTTCCACCTTATATCTTGTGTTCTTGTGTGTGACTGTCTTTCTGCTCTGTTTTACTGTCTCTGGTTACTGTTATTTGATTCTGCATCATAGATTAACAATCATCATCAGAAAGATTAAGTAAAGTAAAAGCTTGTTTTGTATACGCGGGTTTCCTTCTGCGTAATCGCGTATATACGCAGGTTAATTAAACTGAAGTAGCGTATATCAGTTGTTTTGAAAAAGGAATAATTACCTTGATAATACTGATTCACCCCCCCTCTCAGTATTATTTCCAACATTATGTAACGTTGTTCTTCTAGCTTTGTAGACCTCCTTGACAAATGATGGATTGTATACCCTTCTTGTCCTTGAAGTGATTAAGACTTCTAGGCTTGATGCTTCAACTTTGTAGATGCTTCTCCTTGATGAGTGTTCTTGAGTTGCCCTTTCCTTGATGTGTCACCTTACCTCTGATACCATGTTGAAGAATCTAGGGAAAAGTAGTGTAGTGGGATTCTTCGTTACTTGATAACAATTTGTGGATTCTTTTTACCTTTTTTGTTAGCTTATTCTTCTTCTTCTTATCATTAATGCATGTGTGTATACTTCATCAAACTGCTACCAAAACATAAGAACAAGAACACAAGATATTGGCTCTCTGCCAAGGCCAAAACCTCTTATTTGGAGAGGAAAACCCTTTAGTGAATTTCTCTTATTGAAGCTTCTATTTGATCATTGCCAAACCCTAGACGCCTGAAAAGAGTATCCTCCAAGCACAAGTCAAGTCCTTCCTTCTTTTTGCATCTTATTCCCCGACACTTCTTCCGACACTTCTGCTGGCACTTTGTTCTCCGACACTTTTTCCTCCAATTAGAGTTCTTTCACCTTTGCTAGAGAGATAGGCTCCTTTTCTAGGATTAGGAATCCTTGTAGGCTTGATATCTCACCCAAACAATGGATTGTTCACTAGCTACTGTTATGGCTCAGACATACCCTAACTGCGCCTCGTACATGTGACTGTTTCTAGCCCTAGAAACAATCCTTTATACTTCGGTCTTCTTTTTTCTTACTTCGCTTGTTTTCCTTCCCTCTTCGCTTGGATAGAAGGCCTAGTAGGCCTAGTATGAAGCCCAAAAACAGAGAGATATGTCATTGTGCTTTCGAGTCTAACTCTATCTCATCTTCTGGTGCATTTGCATATAAGTTAGCTTTGCATCGATAAAATTTACTTCCAAGCATAAGCTTGGTTGATAGACAGATAGATTTCCATCCGTCTTTTCTTGAGAAGCCTATTTTAATAGTACTTAAAACAGTGACCTTGTGGTCATCAGAGCCACAGCTCTCTGCAGTGCCGGAGGCACCGGGTATGTTAGAAATTCAGGAGAGGTATCGTTAATCACACCTTAGTGTGCTTCTTCTAACCTTTTCTCTGCCAATTACTACGAAATCAGGCTCAACACAGAAAGGATTGAAGGATTCACGACCTAAGTAGGCATTTAACTAAAAACAACCAAGATTCCTGCATCTCCAATTTAGTTTTAGGATCTGCATTTCATATAAGATAGTCATTCACCTAAGCAGCAATTGCTAATCGATTACTTGGTCTTCATTTCCCTAGCGAGATCGTTGACTCCATAAGGCATTGGTATTAATCGTTTGAAATCTAATCAAATCCTAGGTCTTGTTGAATCCTAATCAAGTACTGGATTGCCTCACTGTGTCTCCCAAACTGATTGGTTCCCAACTAGTTCTTCTTCATTCAATTTTTCCATAGGGTCTACCCCGCTTAGCCTGCTGTAGGGAGACATCTTAAACAGAGAGATTGGGGATCAGGGTGACAACCCTCAATTTGAGCGTTATCGCGGTGCCTAGACATTCTGTGCGACAACACCCGCATTGGGTTTTTCTGGGGACTTTGGTCCAAAAACAACAATGTTAATTTTTATGTGTGTGTGCTAGTATTTTCTCAGTTCCGGTGCTCTTTAGTTTCCATAGTTTTATTTGTGAAATTTGCAGTGTATTTATTTCAATGTTATCATAGAACCAACTGAAACATTAATTTATCAATTAGGAGAAATAACACTAGCTGCTACAATAGGATTCCATATTGGAATTTTCACATGGTATCAGAGCGTGATTGATCAGTCGAAGAGCTCAGAAGCAAAAGAAGGAATTTCATTGTTCAGTAAGAGAAGCACACCAAAATTCCCAAGGGAAGCACAGTCCATTTCTAAGCAGGTCAAGTTGCTTGAGGAAGTTCGATTTTTTAGAAAAAAAAATTGACTTTGCAAATTGAGTGATTCCAACAAGCAAAGGAAGCAGATC
The DNA here is from genome assembly GCA_000404065.3 of Pinus taeda. NCBI lineage: Eukaryota > Viridiplantae > Streptophyta > Pinopsida > Pinales > Pinaceae > Pinus > Pinus taeda. Next base: position 20,748 of record APFE030884517.1, on the reverse strand, counting down.
AAATTTTTCATTGGGCAAATTTCTCGCTAGACGCAGAGGGTTTTGCAGCAGTTCGCTAGAACAAAACCAACGTCGAGTGGAAGAGAAAAGGATACACAGAAGAGGGAAAATTTTCCTCAGGGAACTTTGAGTTTGGAAAGTTCGAATTTCTAGTTGCAAATTGGCAATAGTAGCTTGCAGGACCACTCATTCCATGTTGAAGTTTCTAAGTCTACCAGTTAGAAACCCTCCATGCACTTTACGAATTTATTCCTACCTACTTGTTCTGTTACTTAACGAGTTATTTACAATGTAAATACTGAAAATAAACACTAGTGCATGCTCAACATATTATAGATCATCAACTGAAGGAAACAGAAACAAGCACACAAAATGACACCGTTATTTTTGCACCAATGTCCCCAAAAAAACCCAATGCGGGAAAACTAATGCAGCTATCTGAGGGTTTTCTTATTAAGCAATTTCAGAGTACAATCTGGGTGCCAAAACCGGCTTACCCAAAAAATAATGCCCTTGGCAGTAGTACCTCTCAGTCTAGGACAAATGTCCCAGCTAAAACCCCAGAGAAACCCTCCAGCAGTTCCTCGGCTCTAATCTGCCCCAGAAACCCCAGCGTCAGACTTTCTAGACTGTGTCAGCCTCTCTCTGCCCAGCACTGGCCCTGTGTCACCCTCAATGTGTCTACGTCAGCCTCGGGATGCCCTGCCTCAGCCTTCTGGTCCTCTGCGTCAGCAACAATGGCCTCTCTGAAGCACTTTGCAGCTCCTAGCTACCTCTGTGTGGCCCTATGTGAGCCCTGGCTGCTACTACATCACTCTCTCTGGCTCTTGCACTGATCTCCTGGCACTATCTTTGCCTCTCTATCTCTCTGTACTCACTACCCCTCAACTACACCTCCAATCACTAATTCTGTCTCTTAGCAAACCCCGCTCTAGATAATAGAATGACTGATCATCTGGTGTACTCTCCAAGTGACCCTCAAGCCTCCTCTTATACTTTTCTTGTTGACATATGAACGACCGAGATTAAGTCTCTAATCAACGGCTAAAATTACATCTAGCTTGATCCATGTCTTTTGGACCATTTTAACACAATTTCATATTAATCCACATTAATATTTTAATTTCCCTAAGTTTAGACTTAGGAACTCCATTAAAAATATTAATTATTTGAATATCTCCCAAATTGTTTAGAATCTGCCCAAACCCTTTCTGAGTATTGGAGATCTCATGTGCCCCAACCTCTCCACCAAATTTCGTGGCTAAATCACATTTGATGCTACCACAAATCAACACTCCCTCTTAGCGAGGACTGTGCTCTAGCAATACTCCTCACTGAGTATTACTCTGATCATCTGACATCGGTCTTTGTGTTGATGCTAGGCCTGTTGCCTGCCATCCTCTGCACTACTGTATCATGTATTGCTGCCCATGGTTCTACCACTGCCACTGCAGCATCTGTAAGACAACTTCCTGTGCATTCGTGCTACTGCCCATGGCTCTGCCACTGCCACTGTTGCATCTGCACTGCATCTCCTCCCATCATGCTGCATCGTGTTGCCCACTGACATACTGCAACTCAGTTACTGAGAAGTAACTGATATCCCAACTATGACCTATCTATTGGGCTAGAAACGCTCCTGTGCTGAAGCTCCCTCTGCTGTTGACAACTGCTCCCTTTCTAATCTCTGCGCTGCTGCAACAACTCCCTACATCTCGCACCGTTGCACACCTCTTTGTGCCATCCTACACTGGTGCAATAATCTTGTGCCTCTTGCATTGTTGTAGCCTGCTAGCCTCGCGTTGTCTCGATACTCCTGCACTGTAGCTCTCTCTGCTGCTCCATTCGCATCCATCTCCACCCACATCAGCCAGTCCTGCTACTCCTCTTCGGGGCTCCTGTAGCAAGGTCTAATCTAAGAGGCGGGATACCTCGAGGATCCTGCCCCTCATCGCCTGTAATCTGCCTGAATATAGCTCGATGTCTCCCCACGTCCGCTCAAGTGGTGCATGCGCACTCATGGCACAATCATCGTCTATCTCCACTTCCTTCTCTGCCCTTGTTGGTGCTGCCTTGGTCTCGGAGGCCTCTCCCTTACTCTTCTTCCTTGGACACTAGGTCGCATAATGACCCAACTCCCCACAGTGGAAGCACTTGATCTTGGAGATATCCTTCTTCTTCCGCTTTTCTTGCTTTCACTCAGATGCTAGGGCAACATCTTCCTCCTCTTCCTTTTTGACTTTGATCCCCTTACTACTACTTCCCGCCTTTGTCTGCCGTCTGATCTCTTCTTGGTGAAGATCCGCTCACATCTCATCCCAAGGTGGAAGTCCCAGTATACTCTGGATAAATACATCCCAGTCTTCTAAGACTGCATTTAGATCTATCCTCACCATCAATTCCTGATCTGGCTTGGCTCCTATGGAAGTCAACTGATGTCAGATCTCATTCAGTCCTCCAAGGAAGGTGTCAATCGGTTCTCCCTTCTTCATCTGATATGACCTCGTCTGATTTTCTAGTAACATCCTTCTCTGCACAGAAGTATGCTGATACAATTTCTTTAGGGCCTCCCACATCTCATTTGCCATTTCCCTCTTAGCAATGTGTGGTACTACATGGTCCTTGACCCCGTCAAGGATGATGCTCTTGGCCCTCACCATTACCTCCTCGTACTTGTCGTTCTCAACTGGGTCGACTAGGATAGCTATCATCCTCAAGGCGAAGTGCTTGACACGATTTCTATTAAGTACGAATAAGATTATGGCCTTCCAGACTGCGAAGTTTGACGCTCCATCCAGTCTGTCCTAGTCTCTTACTTTGTGTAGTGCCATGCTGTTCTTCTACTTCCCTCCTGGAAATCCTTCTGCCGATGTCGAGATGCCCCCTACTCTGATCGTCTGTGTAACCGCACCACTGATCTCGATTTCTTGGCTAGAAACCCTTGGTAGTAACTCCCTCCTCCTTGGCCTTGCCCTGTCAGGTACTATTCTGACCAGTGTTGAAAATATCGGTATCGACAAAATATCAGCGAGGGTCCAAAAAACATCTTATCAGCAATATCGACAAAATATCGACAAATATCGACAAGCATAAAAAATGCATAATATATTCATTTTTTTTCAAATTTTTAAACATACAAAGAAATAACAACATGAAATAAACACATAGGCACATAAATATGAAGAAAGCACTGATATATATGATGTCTAATAGAAATGATACATCAAAGGCAATACCAAATCTCGTTGATCCCTAATAATTATCCAATCAAGGACTCAAATGTGGAGAACCAATACAAAATAGCATCACATATATAAAATTATCTCATCGTCATGAGTTATATGTAGCAAAACAAATAAAACTAGCAGCTATCTATTTGAAATCACTGCCCTCTCCCCCTTTTATGGGAAAACATGATGGGTTGTTTGCCAGGCCTGCCCCTAGTAATAGAAGGCACTGGCCCTGGCCCTGCCTCTACACCTAATGTCAGATAATGAGTGCTAGGTATGGAGCTATGCTCTCCTATATCTATAGCACATGGTGTTGATGCTGATGCTCCCACAGTGTCCTCCTCCTCCTCCTCCAAGTGCTGCTCCTCCTTCGAGTCCTCCTCTTGTTGCCCCTATTATAATGGATCATCTGGCTCTAACCATGAAGGTGACTCCTCCAAGATGGGCTCCTCAGACTCCATCCTCAACTAAGAAAACACATCAATATTGTCTAAGGAAATGGCATCTCAATCCATTGATGCTTCTATTTGCCTCACTCGAAGTCAGATGTTGTAATGCACATACACTAAATCATTGAGGCGTGCGAACTCCAACCTGTAAGAGTGTCAAAAAAACTAATGAGTCTTGACTCTTGACTCTTGACACTTGAAGGTCATAAATTAAAAATTAAAAATTACAGTAAGTGTAATTGCTCAACTGAAAGCTAGAGCTCAAAGTTATACCTGTTGCGCTTTTTTGCGTGTATTTTCTCAAATACACTTCAATTGCACTCACACCCTGAAGAGCTACATGTTTGACTCAATATTCTTATGGCCAATTTCTGCAAATTTGGTGCCCTTGCACTATAGCTCTACCACCAAATATCTACAACAAAATAAAGAAATAAAAAATTCAAAAACCTGAAACATAATTAAACTTTCAAATAAAAGTTACATAATTGAATTTAAAAAAAATAGAATCATAAGTAAGGAAATTCTAAATTGAAAATTCTAATTCCTAATGAGTGATGACTTGTCACTTACGTGGCATGAAGAGGGTCCTTCCCCTAATAGCATCATCAAAGCCAAATAGGCCAACACAATCTTGATAAAACTGTATCTCGCAATTGATTTTGCTACGAAGCTCAGGATTAGGTTCCATTTTATGAATATAGGAATGGAGCCCTTCCATCACTTCGCCATCAAAATCAAAACCGTATTTGTATGAAAATGCGGGGTTGAGGAAGAGTGCTGCTGCATGAATGGGTCGATGAAGCATACCTGTCCACCGACTGTCAATCACATCCCATAACATCATATGCCTATCAAGGCCAGTAGAACCCTTGTCTGCTTAAGAAGAACGAATGACCTCCTTGGCCCTATCCATGGCCTCATACAAATAAGCCATTGTGGGCTTCTCCCCATCTACCAATCTGAGAACCTTTACTATAGGTTCACTAATTGAGCATGCTTCTTCTACTCCACACCAAAACATCTCAAAGTATACCATTTTTGCAATGGCTTTCTCGTCCTGTCTCTTGATGTATCTACAATTATGCCAATCATCAGACACAAACATTTGCTTCAACTCAAACTGACATCGAAGCAAAGACTAAAGAGTAATAAAGTTTGCGGCAAAACGTGTGATCGTAGGACACAGCAACTCCTTGTTTCTAGTGAACTTCCTCATGAGGCTAAGAACAAAAGCATGGTTATAAATAAACTTGGGGACACTCCTAGCCATATCAACCACCTCCTTGATGAAGGAAAGTTTCCCCATATCCTCAAGCAACAAACGAGACAAAGTGATGCGCATGGAGTCGAGAACAATGTGCGATGCCTCTCCATAAGCATCTTGCCAGCAAACATATAATTCGTTGCATTGTCTGTTATGACTTGCACCACATTCTGGACACCAATCTCCTGAATGAACCCATCTAACAACTCACATATCGTTGTTGCATCTTTGATATGTTCTGATGCATCCACTGATTTAATAAACATAGTACCTTTAGGACAATGTGCCAAGAAATTTAGAAGGGTCCTACCCTTCCTATCTGTCCAACCATCAGACATCACTGTGCATCCAGTAACTTCCCATGTTTTTTTCAACTCCGCCAATCTAGAGTTGATGTCCTGCTTTTCTGCTTCAAGAATTGGCCCCCGAAACTCCTCATATGTAGCACTTTTGTACCTTGGACCCACAACGGCAATAGCATCACACATTGGCTGCCAAAATGGATTCGTTTTGGTGATGCTGAGAGGTAAGTTGCTCCAGAAAAGACACCTCCCCATGACTATCTTCTTTTTGCTTCTCCTTTTTTTTAACAAGTGATTTTATACCAGGTTGTGATCCATGTCCTGTTCATGGAACAAAAAATGATGACTTGCACTAGCAGTAGCAGATGATGCTGTGGAGCCCCTCCCACTACCCTTAGCATCAAAATCAAAAGAAGATATCCCAAAAGATCTACCTACACATTCAACCTTGTTTCTTTCTGTCTCTTCCTTCTTTCTATCTTTTTCATCAGTTGCATCAAGAGCTTTTTGTATAAGATCTGGACTAAAAACTGTACAAATCCCAGCATCATGCCCAGTGAGTATAGCCATATGGTATTTCAATCGTGTAACCCCTCCTATCATCCTAGTCCTACACAATTTGCATGTAAGATATGCCCGATTTGTCCCACCATTAGGTTCTCCATACTCCCAAAATAGGTCCAAGGCTTTTGGCATATTTGAATTTTGTAGTGAGCTAACTCAAACCTAGGGCACCAAAAAAAAATTGGAATTAATAAGTAATAACCACCTCATTTTACAAAATAATTTTTTTGCTACATTATTTGCAATGTGAATTCAATGTAAAACCATAAATGACAATAAAAGGGTGCATTTGAAAGTGAAAAAAAAAATGGAGTTTGCTGTCCAAATATGGAGAAAACCCTTGCATTTGCTCATGGGCATGAAAATCATAGCAAATGGAAAAAAAACAAGCAAAATGTTTGCAAGCAAATAGGCAAGCAAGGATAATCCTAAAACTATCAAAAAATTCATTAACATAGGGGTTTATTTGAACATACCTGTTAATGGAAGAAATGAAATTGTCTCACTGTTCTTCAATCTTAGATCAACAAAATCTTCGTTGTTGGTGGAAATAATGGCTATTCAATACTCAAATCCTCCTTGGCAGCAAGCACATAGCTCTCCCCTTCCTTCTCCAGCAATCAAAAATGAAAATGAATGAAAAAACAAAATCGGCCTTTTCTAGCTGCGGCGGCAATTTTTTCTGTGCCTAGGCGATATTTTGCGTCGTAGCACGATATTTTCCTGAGATATCACCAATATTTCGAAAATATCGCGATATTTTCGGGGAGACAAAATATCGCGATATTTCCTCGACGATATCTCGTCTCCCCGAAAATATCGTGACATTTGCAAATATCGGCGATATTGTCAACACTGGTTTTGACTATAGTGCCCCACCAGCTCCACTCTGCAACTTTCCCACAGCCTCCTAAACCCTAGCAACCTGAAGGTGAGAGCTCCTAGGCTCTGCGCAATCCCGACACCAACAACTCAACCTCCTCAGCTAACTATGCCACAGCCCTCCAACCCTCTACGTCGCTCTGCATGAGCCTCCCTTTGCCTCCCTTGGCCTCTCCGCTACCTCTTCCTGGCTCACCCTTGATGACACAGGCACTGTGTCACCTTTCCCTTGTTGTTGCTCTGCTAGGAACAACTTTTGTCACTCGGGACAATTGTTTTCTGCTGCTATTGCTCCGCTCAGCTAATGTCCTTAGTTCTCCTGTGATCTGCAACTATGCTCTGATACCATGTTGAAGTTTCTAAGTCTACCAGTTAGAAGCCCTCCATGCATTTTACTAATTTATTCCTACCTACTTGTTTCGTTACTTAACAAGTTATTTACAATGTAAATACTAAAAATAAACACTAGTGCATGCTCAACATATTACAGATCATCAATTGAAGGAAACAAAAGAAACACACAAAATGACACCATTATTTTTGGAACAATGTCTTGGGAAAACCCAATGCGGGAAAATCGGTGCAACTATCTAAGGGTTTTCTTATTAAGCAATTTCAGAGTACAATTTGGGTGCCAAAACCGGCTTACCCAACAGAGAATGCCCTTGGCAGTAGTACCACTCAGTTTGAGACAAATGTTTCAGCTGAAACCTCGAATAAACCCTCCGACAACACCTCAGCTCCAATTTGCCACAGAAACCCTAGCGTTAGCCTTTTTGAACTGTGTCAGCCTCTCCTTCCCAGCGTTGGCCCTGCGTTGCCTCAGGAGGCCCTGCATCAGCCTTTTGGCCCTTTGCGTCAACACTGGCCTCTCTGAAGCACTCCACAGCTCCTGGCTACCTCTACGTGGCCCTACGTGAGCCCTAGCTGCTACTGCGTCACTCTCTGGCTCCTGCAGTGATCTCCCGGCACTATCTCTGCCTCTCTCTCTCTATACTCACTGCCCCTCAGCTGCAACTCCGATCACTGATTCTATCTCTCTTAGCAAATTCCGCTCTAGATAATAGAATGACTGATCATCTAGTGTACTCTCCAAGTGACCCTCAAGCCTCCTCTTATACTTTTTTCGTTGACATATCAACGACCGAGATTAAGTCCCTAATCAACGGCTAAGATTAGATCTGGTTTGATCCATGTCTTTTGGACCATTCTAACGTAGTTTTATATTAATCCACATTAATATTTTAATTTCCCTAAGTTTAGACTTAGGGACTCCATTAAAAATATTAATTATTTTAATATATCTCAAATTGTTTAGAATCTGCCCAAACCCTTTTTGGGTATTGGATATCTCATGTGCGCCAACCTCTCCACCAAATTTCGTGGCTAGAGCACATCCGATGTTACCACAAATAAACATTCTAGAAGGGAGTGTGAGTAGAAGAGTAACATCCAAGCATAGTGAAAGAGGGAGTTTTCGACATTATTAGATATGTCCACAGCAAGACTTAGAGATCAGGATAGGTTGGATGGCTCATCCAACTATGTCATCTGGAAGGCAAGGATGTCCTTCATGTTGGATAAATATGGCCTGGAGCTCTATATAGAGAGCATTGTGGCAATTCCCCAGGATGAGGATCACTTGAAGGAATACAAGAAGGAGATGAGGCCTACGAAGCGGTTGATCCTAGATGGAGTATGGGACCATATAGTCTCACACATAGCTGGCAAGGATACTGCCAAACAGAGGCCAAAGAGATGTGGGATGCTCTCACCACACTATATTAGGGCACTTCCAAGTAGCGAAACATGTTCCTAGAGGAGAAGCTTAGATGTAAAAGGGGGGAGGCATAGATCCCTTCATCACCAAGATTAAGGAGGTCCAGGACCAGTTCCCAGTTGTTGGGGCAGTGCCTCAACCAACAAAGCTAGTGAGGTTGGCACTAAATAGTGTCGCTTAGGAGTGGCAAGTATTCGTCCAAATCATATTGGGCAGAGACAAGCTAGCAGAGTGGGACAAGATGTGGGTCGATCTGTAGCAGGAACACTTGAGGCGATCTTTGCTAAAGAGATCCATCAGTGGCAGAAATAGCAGCAGACCGAAGGTGGTGAAGGAAGAGGACACTGTGGCCCTCGCATCAAAGAGTCCCAGTCAGGGGCAGGGGGAGGAGAGAAAGAATAAGGACATGTCAAAGGTCAAATGCTTCAAGTGTGATGACCTTGGTCACTACAACACGCAGTGTCCTCTCAAGAAGAAGGACAACTTGGAGAAGCAGGACCAGAAGGCAGCGTTTGCAGAGATCGATAGGTTGTCCTCCAGTATGGAGGAAGACTTCGCGATGTTCGTAGATATACCTTCAAGAGTGAGGTGGGGAGATTGGTACTATAGTACCATAGAACTACAGAGATTTAGGGTCCTTGATGATTCCACCTCATGGATCATTATCTAGGTACATGAGCCCACACTATTGAGTAACAGGATGGATAAGAGGCAGTTGATGCAGTTAGAGGCCGAGTGATAGTTGCAGAGACTAGTAGTCAGATGCTGGGAGCGCAATGCAGAGTTGGTAGTAGTGCAAATGGCACAGTGCAAAGTCAACAACAATGCAGATTCCTCAGTGATAGTGCAGATGCTAGTAGAAGTCAGAGAGTCAAGAGACAGATTCATCATACTGAACACAGTTGATTTAGTATTTTGGATGCTTTTTAGTTGCAGATGTTGCAATTGCAACAACAAATGAGAGGTAGTTGCAATGCAGATGCACTGTTGGCAATAGTATGGTAGCATCAACAGTAGCACAGATGCAGCGTATATCAAAGTTACGTAGTGGTTGGTGGGCAGTATGGCCAGACATCAGTAGCGTGATAGGAGATGATGTAGAGATAGGTTGTTGTGGCAGGGACTGTAACACTAGAACACATTCCTCTCTAATATGGAGTGTTAGTTTTTGTAGCATCGGATGTGTTCTAGCCACAAAATTTAGTGGAGAGGCTAGAATATGTTAGCTCTCAGTGATTTCCCTAGGCTGAAAAGAGAAACTCAAAGGTAACCACAAACCACTTGGAAGTAGGAATCTAGCACTTCCAACTTCAGAGAGGGCTCTCTTTGTCTGAAATGTTCAATCATTTGGATATTAGGCTAGGTATGGTGCTCAATGGGATATAAGTTTTAAAGGTTTGCTGGCAGAAAAGAAGATAGATCCACTAGGTAATACGGTCATAAAAGTTGATGATTTCTAGTGAGAGGATGAAGAGAAAGAGGGATCTTCTACAAGGACAAGGTAGGTAGTATTTTTGGAGTTTTTTAGTCAAAAAAAGTTGTAAGAGAGTGAGTAGAAGATAAATAAAAAATGACATACAGAGCATCAAACAACAGGATGAATTCTAAATGTCATTTTAGCATAAAACATAAATGTTATTAAACTGAAACAGAGCACTCTTTTGAAGCGAATTTCGAGTCAATATCTTTGTTTAACTAAACAAGAAGACATATTTCAAAGCATGATTGATAACAGAAGGTAACTTAGAAAAGCAAGAAGCACATATCCAAAGAAACTAACACAGGAATCCCTGTAAGATTCGGCCTTTGTCCTTTCATTCACTAGAAAAATCAAGAAAATTCAACACAATGTTCTTTCTTCTCAAACCTGATCAACCAACCCCTTTGTCTATAAAATTTTACAATATATATAGTAAAGACTCATCCCTAGGCTCAGGGATTTGAATTCATCCAAATTCCCCACAATGGATTTTAGTTACAATAATATAGCAACAAATTATGAATTATCTGCTAAAAAACAAGAGTCAAGTTTGACTCATTAAATGCAATATGACAACTTGACAAAGAAAATCTTTGAATCTCTATCATGATGATTCTTGACTCTTGAATTCGATGTAGATGATATGGCACACCTGCTGACCTATTCTCGTTGATCTGGAGGCTTTCTAGGTGCTCTGTCACAATTGTGCAACGTGGAGATGGAATTTCGCTGCGCATCTGAAAGTTTTAGAACTTGTGCAGCATACTTCCGCAGTGAGTTCCCTATTTAGATTTAACTCTGTTGTATGATCAAAGTATCAGAAGGTTACTTGCTGCCATCTTTTCCTTCAAATTGATGTTGCTAAGCTATGGAACATGTTTATCCCTCTTTGAACATTGTTTGCAAAATTATATCCCAACCCCAAATGATTCAAGGCAACTTTAAAATTCACGAGTATTTGGGCACATAAAATGTTGAAAGGAAAATCCTCAGCAATAGAGTTACAATTTCGGGTCAACTTTCTTTGAGTAACAATCAATTTTTTGGTTTAAGCCTTTTAAGAAATAAACCATAATGGTTGCTTGGAAACACAAGAAGAGTCAAAATTTGAGACTATCCTCTAATTTTCTTCTCCTTTTTAATTACTTTATCTCAAAAAATCCTCTAAAGCCTCTTTATTTTGGTCACTGGGAATGAAAATCACTTCAAACACTTCTCCTCTTTCCCTAAGTTCATTGTGTACCTGTATTAGCTTTCGAGTGGAACTCAGTAATGAGGACACTAAGAAGTAGAAAAATACAGAGCAATTGTCTTGCCTACAAGCTCAGAAACTGGGACATTTTCACCTCCATGCCTTATCGCTGAGTTCATGGATGCATTCTCCAGTAGACAATGACCAAACTCTTACCAAATCCTCACTGAGAGATGCTAAGGAATCATCAGTTGCATTCCATCAAACCGAATGAATAAGTATGGCATGCATCCATAAAAAATGTAAACAAGTATTTAGTTTCCATAGTAAAAATAGATACTACATTTTCTACTGTATCAATATGAATATAATGGATATCTCGAGCAACCCCTAAGCATATATAAAACCTTTGTTTCCATGATAAAATAGGAAGACCTACCCCATTCAGACGTTTTCTCAAAGATCCTTTGGCAACATATTCATGATATGTCATAATCCCTACACGCAATGTGAAATTAGACCCCACGTCCAACACAACCAGGACACATGTCACAATCATCAAAATCGTTTTTGGAAGGTTTGAAGTCGGATCTGCTGGTCAAATAGTTAATTGTCTGAAAGCGCAGTGACAAGTGCTGCATTTCTCCAAAAGCGCAATGATAAAGCGTAGTGACTGATATTTTTGGAATATCTCCAAAACGGTGAGCCAGATTGAGCATATTTTTTTAGAGCAAGTTAATATCATTATAACTATTCTTGAAAAAAATTGGCCTAAATCCAACTCACAGTTTTCAAAAAAATCCAAAAATGGTTGTAGATGACGGTGCCCTGTTTCTCGAAAACCATGAATCATTTTGACTTGAAATTAAGTGGGTTTATTCATATCACCCCCATGCATATCCTGTAAAAATTTCATGGAAAACCAGTGCAGGGTTTAAGAGATATGGTGAAAATACCTTGACTGTGTGAAAGCGTAGTGCATTCACTGCATTTCTCCAATGTCGTAGCGCTCCATGTTTACACTACCTCTAACCATCCTCTGAACTGCTAAAAGCACTGGGCTGGTGTGAAATGGTCCATACAACATTCTAAACCTGTGAGAAAGCTTTTAGGCCAAATACAAACCTTCAAACTTCAAAATCTCTTCTTACAACACAAGCACAACATAGTTACTCACCACACCTTTTGTGATGATAAGGACTTGATGACACATTTGATTTTACAAAGGACACTATAATTCATCACCACTAACTCATGATGTGACACCACTTATTTCTCCAAATGAAGCTTTAGACTTGATCTTTCTAAGATCATAAATAAACTTCACAACTTGACCAAAATACATAGAAAGACCAAGTTGACTTTGATTACTATAGTATAGGGCTCTAACAAAATACATGAGATCTCCAAAACCAAGAAAGCATCTCTGGAAATTCTACCTAGAAATGACTTAATTAGATCATCAACCAATTTTAAAATATTTCTAAGTCTAAACTTAGGAATATGGTTAATTAATCAATATTAATTAAGTCAAGGCGAGAATCATCTAGAAACTCACACGGATCGATCCAGAGATGATCCTAGCCATCATCTATGTTAATCTTGGTTGTTGGTGCTCCAATAAAGGATTATAAGAGGAGGTCGATGTGGTGATGGAGAAGACACTTAAGAAATTCAATTTCTCAGCATATTGATTTCCAAAGTAGCAGCAGTCAATTGCCGGAGAGAGCTAGAGATCAATGCAGTGAGTGAGAGGTAGGGACAATGACTTTGGAGGATTTTTTCCAGATCCGGAGAGGCAGCAGCAAGAGGGCCGAGTTATTCCCAATGAGGTAGCGTAGAACATTGTGTAGTTGCTTCAGATTGGCAGATCGATTTGCTGGAGAGAATTCATTCTCAGATACAGAGGTCGGGCAGAGGTTCCAGAGTGCCGAAGAGACAATTTCCTCAAAAGAGGCAGGTAAAACGAATTCATCAGAGACTGGTTGGAGGCTTTTCATCAAAGCCACTATGCAAAGTAACACAAATGCTGACAGAAAGGCTTTAAGAGTCCGAGTTTTCTGAAGGTAGGTTGTGTTGGGATTTCTTATGGACAAAGGGTGACTCCATTCAATAATTTTGCCTAGATATTCTTGTTGTTTGGATTGCGAGCTGGGCATCCATAGATGTACTCATATTTTCATTGTCACATGATAAAATAAAACCCTCATTTGTTGCACTGATTTTCCTGCATTGGGTTTTTCTGGGTTTTTTGTCCAAAAACAACGGTGTTAATTTTTATGTGTGTGCTAGTATTTTTTTAGTTCCAACACTATTTATTTTCCGCAATTTTATTTGTGATTGTTGCAGTGTGTTTATTTCAATGTTTTCGTAGCAATATACTGAATAATTAATTTATCAATTAGGAGAAATAATACCAGTTGCTGCAATAGGATTTTATATTGGAATTTTCACATGAACTGCCCAACCTTAAAGGGGTTAATCATTGCTTTATCATACACATCATGCTCTCATTCCCTAGAACCCTGAATAGTTAAAAGAAAGAAAAATAAATAAGAGGAAAAAGGCATATGAATAAGGGTCGAAAAACAAAGGCCAGGGTAACTCATGTACCACGATTTCTCCCTCCTACATCTATACACCCATATGTGGGCTTCCCTCATTATAGCTACCCTTGTACCATGGCATGTGGCTTGGAGCCTTCCCTGTTGCCCCACTCCATTGCACTATCATTTTACATGACACTTGCTATTTGACAAGATGTACCATGGACCTGTTGCTCCCTTAAAGATTGAAACTACCTAATAGGGTCCTTTGTTAACCTCCTTTGTTGAGCTTGGTGACACTTGTACACTCTATAGGCCATTTGGAAGTGCATGCCACTATGAAGTGTCCACTTTTTCCCTTGTTTAGCAAACTTATTTACTCAATTTATCTAATGGATTGTTGTATTGGAAGGTGAGGAGACACATTGGATCTTATACAAGATTGCAAGTGGGTCTCCATTTGGACTTGGTCTCCCTATATAGGGTCTAAGCTCTCTAGAGGGTCATAATGGCACTTGTAGGTTGAGTGTTGAGAACCGTGAACGTCCACCACAACATAGCATTTATTGCCATGCCATGGGATTCTTTAGCACCGCAAATTGCTTGTTCATTCCCCAACCTTATAGAGATGATGATGCACTTGGACAACATTGCCCAACTGGCCACACATTTACACCTAACACGTAGCAGCTAATCTAGGGCTCAAATGGGGTTACGTCTCATCTGAAGAGTCACAGGAGGGCAGATATCATCATTCTATCCCTTATTAATGGAGAATCGACATGATTAATCTAGCTAGAGACCCATGAGACCATTGATTGCGCCCCTCAGCCACTTGGGAGCACCACAAATGTTTTCCTTGGAAACCAAGGGGACACCCCCATGGTCACAATTTTGGAAGCCCTCCTCTTCATCATGGCACATGGAGGACTTATATTGGCCTTCTATTGGCCCTTTGCACCATTATTCTATCATTTTGGCTTCATTTGGAAGGCTTAGTTTACACTTATTGAGCTATTTCGTGGGATTGTCACCAAAAGGGTTGTTATTTGCACATTAAAATATTTTTAGAGGCTTAATTAGGCTAATTAGACCAATCAAATTTGTGAGAGACTCATATAATTGAAGACAACCTCATTTTGTAAATCATCACACTTGAGAATTTCAATGTCTTTATTAGAGAATTTCGGCGTACACTTTGTGGAGTGATTTGAATGACTAAATGCATTTTAAAGTATGGAAAATTCTTGCGATCTCTCTTGGAGCTTCTTGCTGGTAAGATTGTGGATGGATATAGTCTTATTTGTCCTTTTAGTGCAATATAATGCCATATTTATGTTTTAATGGATGTCTAATGCATGGAATTATTTTCTTATGGTGAAATAATGTGCCCTAATTAATGTGAATTAGTGGAATCATTGAAATTATTGGAGATTTTTGCATATGTTACTCATTGGATAAAGAATGAATGAATGCTCCTAGGTATAATTTGCATTTGTATCCTTGAAACTCTATAATAATTTCCGTCGAAGTGTAAAAGTCTAAAGTTGTCATGTAGTTGCATCTATAAATAGTGAAGCTGCTTCTTTAGGCCTCCTTGAAGAGCAAAGTTTTCTAAATTGAGATAATTTTGACTCCAATCCTCCCAATTGCTAGGCACTAGTCTTAGATCCTTGGTGATCACATTAAATCAACGAAATGTCATTCCTTCACCTCTTTTATTCGTCTTTTCTTCGTCCCTCTAAGGATAAGGAGCTTTTCTAGGGCTTGGTGCAACATTTTAGGGAGGAGGAATTTTGGGATTCCGTCCAAACAAATTTATTCATTAATGTCTCCCTTAGGCATCCTCCAATTTTGAACAAATTCAAACAGTGGAATTTCAAACAAATTGATGCCCTAGATATAACACCAAATTGGAACCCTTGAAGTTGCTTCTGACTTGGGGATTTCTTGAAGGTTTGCACTTTGTAGTTCATCATTCAAAGCCTTTTCTCTTAACTGCAGTTGACCATTAGATAAGCCTTAACCTCGGTATATCTCTCAACCCTAGGTCTCTTTTAGTATTTCGCTCAAGGGGTTTTTCATGGAAAGTCATCCTAGCTTCTCCCAAATATCATACTTTGATTTAATCTTTTCAATGAATAAGCCATCCTTGCCTCACTTTGGACCCTGGTATCATTGTTTTTAAACCTGGCCAGCTCGAAACCGACTCGGCCGAGTTGGTCTGAGTCGGCCAAAAAAATTTCAACTCGATGGTTGAAATGGTTCAGTCGGCCGAGTTACTACCAAGCCGGCCGAGTCATTGCATGACTCAGCCAGCTCGTTATTAACTCGGTCGAGTCCGTATCAACCCAGCCGGGTCATGGAAAGTGGCCAGTGAACCCCCAAAAACGCAATTTTTTTTATTTTTTTATGTTTTTTCTAAGTGTGGGGGACTCCAAATGGTTTTATTAATTGATTTTTTGGTCTTTGGGGTCCATTCCCCTCTCCTAGTATTGATATGCTATTCAAATTTCATGGTAATGTTAAATTCCACTTTTACTTAAATTTTTAACATTACCATGAAATGACTCAGGATGTTTGAGAGTGGTTATGGCCTCATTGGATTTCATATGGAGAAAGTAGAATTTTAGATTTCATTCAAAATCCAACAGACTTATCAGTTTTCAGGATTTTAGGATGGGATTGCAATGTTTCCATTGAATTTGATTTATGTATTAGGTATGAACTCGTATTTAATCAAGAGCACCAATCCCTCTATGTACCTTGATGTTAGTGACATTGGTTGTCGAACTCCTCCGGGATTCGCTCCCAAACCGGGAGCTTTTGAAAATGTCGCTCCCACTCCCATTTTTGCTCTCGCTCCCCGCTTTTGCTCCCCCTCCCAAGTAACGTTGAGCCAGATGATGTTGGCAACTCTAGCAGTAGCCAGTAGTACTGGTCATAGACTTTTGTTGTAGAGGCCATTTATAGCCTCCTTGGTTATGTGTTTTTGTTTTGATCTCTATATTATCGTCGTGTATGTATTGGACAGTGCACTAGGTGCCATTTTGATATAATGGATATATTCATGAGCCTACTTTGATCATATGTTGTCTTCTATCTATATTCTAATGCTATGTGTTTGGAAACATGAATGAAATTCTTTAAAAGTATGTGTTTTTATAAAAAATAAATGTTTAATGTATTTTTTACAACAATCGAATCATTGAAATCGAGCCGGCCGAGTCGATACCGAGTCGAAGTCGGAGTCGGAGTCGACCCTCGACCGAGTCGGAGTCGGAGTTTTATAACATTTCCTAGTATAGACATATTAATCACAAGGAATATTGGACATCTTGATCTTAGGCACTCATCGTTATTGAACATTGCTTGGCCTGAGGTCTAGTCATCCTTCATAGGTCTTTCTTGGGGAACCTCTCATCTTCCTTTGAAGCATTTGAACCATTAATTGAGCCTCTCCTTGAATGGACCTTGGAAGTCATTTCATATCTCATCATTGATCCTATCATACTAAGTGATTTCCTCCATACTGGGACTCCTCTCGTTAGTGAAAATCCGAGAAGAGAAGGGGCTTAGGTTGTGGTGACAGTGGGCCTCTATTCCAAGGTATTTTTGTGCCCTCTAGCTTTAGCCTATATAATAAGCCTGCTAGTTTGTGCAACAAATTTTTTGGTGTCTTTGTTGGGGACACAAGATGTGTCTTTTTCCCCATATGAAAATATTGACATATCACTCTTGGCGAGTCCATTGGAAGAACGAAGCCCTAGTTGTTCATTGAACTTTAAGGTCAATGCTTGTAGGGTGAAGCAAGAATCTCTCTAGGAATCTCTAATTTCACCTTGGCGACTACTACATAATTGATATGTGTAAACCTAATAGGAGATCTTGTTTTGATGAATTCCCTTCTTTGTGTTGAAGAAAGTGTAACTAGGTTCGGTCTTTATAATGACATGATCTTTGTAAATGATGTAATAAAATCAATAAATTATTTTTGTATATCTTTCTACATGGGTTTCATGAACAAGAAGTGTCATAGGTCAAAAGACTTCTTCTTGATGTCTTTAGGATTTTATTTATATGTCAAAGAGTCATGTCATGTATTGAGAATATGTAGTGAACCAATAACTGATGTAAGCAAACAATATGCAGAGTTGTAAGGGATTTCAAGGCTTACCTGAACTGTTGTGCGCTGATCTGCTATCTACTCCTGTTCTCCTGTTGAAGTTGATTCGATTACTGGGAAACCAATTCAAAATATCAGATTTCATGGAGTACCTAAAAAGATTATATCCGATAGAGATTCACGATTCACTTCTAGATTCTCGACTTGCATGCAAACAGCCTTAGGTACTCAGCTAAATTTAAGCACTGCTTACCATCCTGAGACTGACGGGCAAATTGAAAGAGAAAATCAAGTACTTGAAGACATGTTGCGAATGTATGTAATGGATCAGCAATCACACTGGGAAAAGTATTTACCCTTAGTCGAATTCGCATACAACAACAGTTACCACAGCTTGATTGGGATGCCTCCATTTGAAGCTTTATACGACCGACCTTGCAGAACACCGTTAAGTTGGGACAGGTTAGAAGATCGAGTGATAATAGGACCTGAATTAATCCATGAAATGGAAGCGCAGGTAAGGCAAATTAGGCA
>APFE030884516.1:374-55213 GCA_000404065.3 Pinus taeda | reverse complement strand
ACTCATTCAAAAGTTGGAGCAAGATCCTAGTAAATCTAATACATTTAGCTGGAAAAATGATTCGTTATGGTACAAAAATCGCTTATACCTCTGTAAGAATTCCCAACTCAAACAAAAGATTCTTATGGAATTGCACACTTCTCCCTTAGGAGGGCACACAAGATTTTTAAAAACTTACCACAGGGTTAAGAAGGAATTTTTTTGGGATGGCCTTAAATTGGATATTCAAAAGTTTGTGGCAGAATGTTTAGTTTGCCAACAAAATAAAGTTGAAACAATTAAGACCTCGGGTCTATTACAACCTTTATCCATTCCAAGCCAACGATGGGAGGAGGTTTCAATGGATTTTATCACAAGTTTACCCAAGTTCGAAGGAAAGAGTGTCGTCATGGTGGTAGTTGATAGACTTACCAAGTATGCACCTTTTGTGAATTATCTCATCCATTTAAACCAGTACAATTTCTACTGTATTTATGGAAACATTTCAAAAGCTACATGGAAACCCAAAGATTATTGTAAGAAACAGAGATCCCATTTTCACTAGAAATTTTTGGACCTAATTATTTTTTTGTTTGGGCACTTAGTTAGCTCATAGATCATCTTATCATCCCCAATCTGATGGGAAACTGAGATAGTGAACAAATGTTTGGAAGGATATCTTCGTTGCTTTGTATATGATAAATAGACACAATGAGTCACGTGGTTGCCTCTGGCTAAATGGTGGTATAACACTTCCTTCCATACTGCAGCAAAAATGGCCCCATTTATGGCACTTTATGGATATCATCCACGATCCGTCACATCATCTTTAAGAGAAAATTCTAAGGTTCAAGTAGTGGAAGTTCACATCGAACATCAACAACAAGTTCTCGAACTCTTAAAGGATAACCTCAGAAAAGCTCCTCCTCCTCCTCTGATTTCCGATTTATCGCTATCGGCATATCGATGTTCCACCACATCGCCATTGCCATTTGACTTTGTCGATTAGAGATAAATGATTTAAATCGCGACTGTCGATTCAAATCTCGATCCGACAATCCACATTTAATTGCTTGATCGCAATCACACTGATTCAAAGGCCCATTCCGATTAGTCTTATAGAATCGATATGTTATAAGCCACCCTTTATAAGATTTCAAGTCCGGATCTCAAATCCGACTGTGTTTTGCGCCGATTCTTAGTGTAAGTTGTTTTTTTCCACTTACGGGACTTAAACTTTGTAAATAACTCTGCCGATGTTATATTTCACTTTGCTCCTCAGCGACATCATCTAGACCGTTGATCTTCCAGATCAAACTTCTCCTGTGCATTGTTGCATATGTTCCTCCTTTTCTTTGTTCTTAGTTGCTCTCGATGGATTTATGTTAAAAACGACAGTTCTTCCACATTTTGAAAAAACACGACATTCATATAATTGACATCGTTGGATCGCCATTGACCCTACAGTGATCGATGGTCGATCAACACAATCTATAACACTGGATTTCAAGCCATTAACACTTATATACATAAATAACATGAAAAGGGATTATTACATCACACAGGCGCATAAAATCAACAGTAAACACGCACTTTATATAATACACATCATAATTACATTCTAAGGCATTTCAGCCTTAGTAACAGGTTCTCCCTTGACTACATTATGAATACTTTCGGGCTTATACTTTCTATCTATTACTCTTTATATCTCATTGAACACGCAGGCTCATAATATATATAAGGAGCATTGGATCAGATCACTGAAAGGATCCGATCAATTCTCTCCATGAATCTCTCAATTGTCCCTAATTCTAGCCTACATTCGTACATATGTGGCAGATAAAGTCTCCTCAAAACTTATCCATTCCATCATTTAAGCTCTGTTTTAATAGAAATGTCCCTTGTTTTGCTCAATGGTCCACGTTGTCCTCCTTGCTTCGTCCGCTTTGGTTTCCTATTTAATGAGGAGTGCCGGATGCTCCTGCATCACTTACCCATTGAAGATTCCACATGGGACGATGAGAATTTTATACAGAAGCATCCAGAACTACCTAACCGTTGAGGACAACACTTTTTTGAAGGAGAGGGGCATGTTAGGTCCCTACAATACTAGTGTATTCCCTATTATTATTGTCATTGTAGCTCCTTATTATTATTGTTTTGCCCAGGTTGTCCCCATATTGTTATTATTGTGCCCCATAGAAGCCCACTATTGTTATTGTTGTGCCCTTACATTATTATTGTTACCTCGACTCTGATTATATTGTGACCCTTTAGAATCCTATATATAGAAATAATTTTTTTTTTCATTTGAATCACCCAAGAATTGTTCATTTGTGTAATGTAAATGAGGTTGCCCCCTCGAAGAAGCTGATTTTGAAGTTGTTTACCATATTTTTTTCTATTTTGTGAGTTGGTTGCATAACAAAGTTTCATAAAGTACAAGAGGAAACAAATGATAGGTCTGTGAGGGCTTCAACTCAAAGACATGATGATATTGAAAAACATGTAGTTTTGCCCAAACTAAGAATTGAAATGGAATGCCATTCATTAGAATCACATCTTTCTTTTAGTTCCATTGAGTGTTGTTATCTTGAATTTAAGAAGATTTATCACCATCTAGAGGGTCAACCAATAAATAAAAAGACTCGAGAGTCTTTGAAGTAGACTAATAAGAAATTCAATGAATGTGGAAATAAGGATGTTAACGCTAGCATCAATCTCACTGTAGATGAAAACATGAGGCTTGAAGCAAACACAACTTTAGCAAAATTAGAGAAAAAGAACTATAAAAGTATTGAAATTAGACACTAGGATATGAAGACAAGTTGTTTGACAGATTTTAAAAATTCGCCAATAAGTGATTTTACTGAAAACCCACGGAAAATGGAAGTAGTTCCAGATCCAAATGGGAAGGATGTCTTGGAAACTTCTGAGTAAACCAGGCTTAGCTTTAATGGAGTGTGAAGCAACAAAACTTATAGCTTGTTAACTTTAAATGTTAAAATACACAAAGGTATTTGTAATAATAATCTATTATATATAAAAATGTACAAGTATGCTGAATGTTACAATAAGGACCTGCACATATACTAGACAGGTGTCCCTTTACGATTGGGCATGTATTTTAGACATCCCTTTTCACTTAACTTGATGTCTATTTAACAAAGTATTGATGTTGAAGAACAACTATACAAGTTTTCACATTATCATTAAGAGAATGCACAAGGGTTTCTAATTGTATTATTGTATGCGCTTCATGAAGATCTTAATAGCGTGAAAAACAAGCTTTACATAGCGATTGATGATGACAATGAATTCTTAGATAAATCATAGCATATTATATTTATATATATATATTTATATATATATATATATAATATATATATATAGTTTGACACCATACAAAGATGTTCCTTCACGATTGGGCATGTCTTTTAGACATGCCTTTTCACTTAACTTGATGACTATTTAACATAGTATTGATGTTGCAGAACAACTATAAAAGTTTGCAGGTTATGATTAAGAGAATGCACAAGGGTTCCTAATTGTATTATTGTATGGGCTTCATGAAGATCTTAATTGTGTGAAAAACAAGTTTTACACGGGAAGATTTCATCATTCAACAATTATTTAGGGGATAAATTTTGTAGCACCCAAACTTGCAATTGCCTGAGGACAAGCAATGTCGAAAAGGAGGGACTCTAATTTCCTCTTCTAATTGACTAGCTAAGGGAGGATGAAATAGCCTATCCAATCCTTCCATGTCACTTTTGACTTTGAATTTTTTCCTGTTGTCACTAAACTTCAAACTACGATAACTTTCACTCACATACAGAGTTAGATTGACGTAATGCAAATTGCGTTGAAATCAATTTTCTTAGCTCTTCGATATGAGGCCATTTCCATCATATTTTGGGGAATTTGAATTTTATGCCTTTTTAGGATCCTCTCGGATAAATCTTGAAGTTTTGCGACAATTCTCAAAAATTCGAAGTCAAAGTGAAAATCAATGTGACACATGGCACATCCAGGAGTTGACAAGTGGCATGATTGGAAGTTGGCACATGGCACAATGAGAAGTTGACACTTGGAAGGTTGAAGGCTAACATGTGGCCCATTAAATGGGTGACACATGGCCCAATGGATGGGAAACATGTGACCTTGAGGTGAAGTGCCACATGGCTCTATTTCATTTGTCAGAAGTTTGTAACAGTTTGGCACCGAAAGGATTGGAACACATGACCTCCAGGTTACAAGTCGAATAATTAACCAATAGGTTATAAGCAATAGTTGTGAGCATTTACATAGTTATGCTATTTAAGGCTTGATTATTTATTATATATTAAATATGTCGGCCTCCCTAAGAATAGTACACATTCTGTTACCACAACAAACTTCGACAACAACAAATGGCGTCCCCTTAATCAATGACTCAACGAAATATTAAATATGCCATCTCAAATTTGGAATATGGATATAGTTGTTATATGGTATATAAACCATATACCATGGTGTAAACATATGATTGGACCACCAAATGCAGGTCTTAAAAACGATATTTTATATTTGGCAAAACACGGACAAGATATTTGGTTTGGTATGGCATATTATACATTAGTTTATGGTTATATGGTTAAGTTGGTTACAACAACATACCATATATATATATTATGCCATATTACTTTAAGGCAACCAACAACAAATGCATATGGGTGTTTACGTGGTGATATATCATTGGAACTCGCTTTACCATGTTAATGGATATTTGTTATATGGTTTATCCATATAATATGTGTATACTTATTACTCAACTGCACATATAAGACATATCATATGTATTGTTAAAACGAAGTTTTTATATAGTATATGGTTGTAACAAGAACCATAAATATGCACTATTTTTATAATAGGTCAATGTTATATAAAAGACGGAGGTTTCCCCTTGAGCCACAAGAGTTTGCGTTGTGAAGATTATAGTGTTGAGGGCGCCTAAGCTCATATTTGAGCCTATTTAATTTTGTAAGTGGAGTATTTGGAGCTTGGATTTGTAGCAACCAAAGGAAGGTTTTGGTCGCATTTTGTAGGCCATGCTTGGTTACAAAGCACTCATTTGTAGCAGGCCTTTGGAGGCATTTTGGATTTTGTAATTGATATTTTGGGGAGAATAATAAAGAGGTCGCTCCCTTAAAGACAAGACTTGGAGACGTAGTCCACACTACACGAACTCTGTTATCAAATTGGATTTGTGTCGATTTTTTTTTCTTGTCTTTAGATCTTCTATATTTCTTTTTAAATTGCAACTTCATTTAAAGTATTTCATGTTTGAGTTAAGTTATTTTTTGGTTTAAGCTTTAAATTTTATCATTTACATTTGAACATTTTTACAAGCGAAGTCACTTTAAAAGATCTTGGATTAAGTTTAGAGCAAGAGGTATTAGAGCAATATTGATGGTGGTTTGTGAGTGTGTATGGTAACCATGAGCAAATTCAAGTAAGGTGAAAGAATTCTTATTGAAGGAAATCCACAAATTGGATCGAGAAGATTTATTTTGAAGAAGAGAAATGTTGTCACACGAGGGAGAAGTGAATGCTTTTGGATTTGAGAAAGAGTTTCATGAAGGTTTTAGGGCGATGAAGACCATGGTCGATGAAATGTATTGGGAATGGAAGGAGTTTATGGGCTCATCGAAGAAAGAAGTCAAAGACCAGGGAAATGATGAAAATTCATGTTGAAATTCCATGACCTTGGATCTAGGTTAGAGTCTTAAATCACTAACACTACCAAACCAAGAGTCTCAACTATAAAATACTTTGCACAACAGAAAATTCTAAAGTAGTAAATCCTACATGCACAATATACACAGTTTTTAAACAAAATTGTACAATAATGTACAATCACCAATCTTTGTTATATTAATCCAAACTGATAAATACAACAATTTATGGTTACAAGATACAGTGAAAAAATTAGCTACAACACTTGTCGTATCTTGTCCTGCCGGTCCGTCACACCCGTTTTGCTCACTAGTCATGCCTTAGTCCATTAATGCCACTACACATCGAGACTTTAGGAGGGCTTCCCTCTAACGCTACTGCACATCCTTCTACACAGCGTACTTTGGTTGATCCAATCTGCTGCTCTCGGCTGGCCAATACCCGAGCTCCAATCTGCCAGGCTAGTAGCAACTTTTGTCCATTAAAGTGTTGCACTTTGGCACTGTCCTTCACCCAACCTTCGGCTGATCTTTGTCCTTCAAGATAGCTTGCCAAGGGCTCCTTTGGGTGGTCAACTCACTGCCTTCTACAAGCTCTATGGCTCCCAATTTTCCACTATTGGATCTACACCTAAGAGGATAATTGCACCCCACAATATGTTTTCAACTTGGATCCAACAGTCACAAACAAATATGATCCACTTTTGGTCAATACTTTGACCCAATCCTCCACAAAACATTGTTGTCACTACTGTATGCATTGTTGCTCCTACAATTTTGGTTAGGGCACACAATACAACCCTATATCCTCCATACAGTTAGTAGATAAGCCCTTCTAGGGCTATGGTCTACCTTGGAGAAAGCCCTACCATGCCACATTTCCTTGTTAAGGCAATGTTCATCCTAACACAACCCTTAAACTCCTCCAGCTTATTGCTACAGCCTGCGGCCTAGAAAAGCAGCTTGCTATAGCTGCGACTTCCCTCCAAAACTAACCTAAACAATCACCTAATAGCCTTGTTTTGTCCCTCTGCTCCTCGACCTTTCTGCCCAAGAATTACAGCTGTAGAACAACCTTCTTCTGACTTGTCTTTAGCCCTAAGATAGTCCCAAACCAATCCACAATCAGTGCAGTACTTCGGCCTTCAAACAGACCTCTTCCACACTGCTCTTTGACCTCCACTTCAGACTTGTCGCCATGTTGTCCTTGACCCTTTCTTGCTGCCGCTAGGGCATTCGAATTTCAGAGCTTATTCTTGGAGGAATGTCTCACAAATGGATGCCTTAAATGACTCCATTCGACCTCTATTTATACTAAATGAGGCCTCCCCGAAGCCAATCATGAACCAACATGTATTTATAGAATTTCTCACATCGGCCTACCTGGAACTGATGTCAGCCTGCTTAAAAAATCCATAATTATTATGTCGAATTCAAGCTTCAATATCTCCAAAACGAAAACTACGATTCAGAGGATTTTCGATGTGTTGGAATTGTCTTTTTGAGTATTATCATCATTATCCATCACATACCGTGAAACCATCATGGCTCTACCCCAAAAACACAATTGGTTCCAAAACCCCTTTCTTGGGTTCTAAGCCCACAAGATGCCCTTGTGGCACTTTGTCCTCCAACACCTGAACCCTTGGGACTTGGAGTACCTCTCAAGCTACAAAATTCAACACTCCCTCTTAGCAAATGAGGTACCTCCATGCCTTAGAAGTAATTCATCTTCATCATCACTGCTCACAACACTTGCCCAACTCCTATTACTCACAATAACAGTAATCACAGAAGCATGAACTATGCCTCCCTCAGAAGTTTCGTTGTCGCTCAAAGCCTTCTATTTCTTTTTATTTCCCTGAAATTATTTCCATTCCTTCCATGGTTCCTTCATGCCAGATGTGGAAGCACCCTTCCTCCCCACTCACCATGCGCTCTTCTTGGGTTTCAGTTTCTCCCTCTGAGTCTGCAAACTCCCTCTCAAACTTGACTCCCTCTAAGACTTTGGATCCTGTACTTTCTCAGAAAAGTGTACTTTTGTCTCAAGAACCTGCACCTGCTCCTTTGAAGCCTGCAACTGCACCTGCACCTGCTCCTTCTCCTCTAGAACTTGGACCTACCCCTGCTTCTTTATATGATCCTCAGATTTTCCCGTTAACCTATAGAGATCATTCTCCCTAACTCCAAGAACAATCCCATCAGACTTAGAGCCTCTAGTCTTGAGTCTTTCCTTCCCATCTTGGAATAATACCTCAAAACCCTTCCTCTCCATCATCAAGACAGAGAGCACATTATACCTAAGTCCCAGTACAAACAGTACATCCCGAACCCTCAACATACCTCTTGTCTTCAACTTGAATGACACCACACCCGATCCTCGGATCTCCAACTGAATATTTTCACCCAACACCATGTGCAACTTCAATTTCCATTTAGCTAGAGTCTCAAAAACATCCCATGACCCTGTCATATGCTTTGTTGCACCACTTTCCATGAACCATCCATCCTCTTTGATAGTACTTTCTGAGAAATAAGAAATTAGTGAAAGGGCATCCTCTTCTTCTTCCATCTTGCTTGATGGGAAATAAGGGGGGCCTCCTTTCATTTTTTCTTCTCATCATTTCCTTTCTTCAAACATTTTTACGCATAATGACCCATCTCACCACAGTGAAAACACTTGATTTTACTGAAATCCTTTTGCTTACCCTTCATTTCTTCTGAAAGTGCCACACCCTCATCTACCTTCTTCGGAGGGTGAAGATCCTCATCTCACAACTCTTCCTGAATGAAGTCATCCCATAGTCTATTCTAGTCTAGAAACTTCTCCTTGGCAACAATTCCTTTGATGAAGGGTTTCCATTCCTTGGTGAACCCTTTCAAGGAAATCCTTACCATCTCTACATCTGAAACTTTGACCCCAACAATAGCAATCTCATCTCAAAACTGATATATCCTTATGTTGATGCCTTTAAAATCGTTGCATCAACATCAGGGAAAACCATCCAGTTTGGATCTTAGTGCAGTTCCTTTTCCATTTGGTGTGGTGGCTCCGACTGGAGTAAAGGGACCAATTTCCCAGTGATATATGAGTTGATGGGTGTTTGGTTTGTAATGTATAACAAAAGTGATAAGTGTTTTATTCTACAATGCAAAAATATACAAAGATAACTAATCTAACCCGGGTATCCTTTTAACAACATGATTTTTGATTGTTTCTATTAAACAAATAACCATAAAGATGAATTAATCATAAAATAGAAATATGCATTCATATGATAATTACTTTGTTTAAGTAGTTAGCTAAAGTAATAATAAAAAACATTATCGCATTGATCATAATATATATCACTGACACATATATCCAAATGATAACAGTTCTAAAACATTCAAAAATGACAAGCTAAAGAATTGCTTGAAAAGCATATACATACATACATACATACATACATACATACATACATATATATATATATATATATAATATCAATGTTGAAAAATGTTCATTCATATAGAGAAATGAGACAAAAACAAAGATAATAATACCATATGCGTTTGAATTCTTCTGATGTAAATAACATTTAGATTCTCCTTTTCAATTTGGGAACACCTTCAAAAGATGCAATAGTGAAAATCTTATAAAAGCCTCTTTGACAAAAATATAGAACCTTGGTTCAGTTTTTCACAAAAAAATATTGGAAGTACAGTGGTGCAATTCCCAAGTCAAGTCTTAATACAAATGGCAGACCCTTTCTAAATACATGAA
Source organism: Pinus taeda (assembly GCA_000404065.3). Lineage (NCBI taxonomy): Eukaryota > Viridiplantae > Streptophyta > Pinopsida > Pinales > Pinaceae > Pinus > Pinus taeda. The sequence goes on along the minus strand of APFE030884516.1, from coordinate 45,748 downwards.
AGGATCTTTAAATACAAAAAAATAACAACAAAATATCAATAAAAACCACTATGCATTGGTTTAACCATAGACATATAAATCTGGGATTTATCATAAAAATAGCAGTAATTCATTGCATCGACTTCTTTTCCTGTGCTTGCAGCTGACAGATTGCCAGCATAGGCTGGATTTCTAGAGGCTGACTCATCCTGGAGTGTAGCTGAGCTATGTAGGTGGCATCATAGAGTTCGGAGATCATGTAGTTTATTGCATCTGAAAAAAATTTCATGGCCATCTGCTGGTTATGTGGCTTGACGTTTCCCATGTCAAGCTTTGGATTCCTCAAATCTTCTTTTCCCTGTGCGCCAATGTTTCCATTGCTGTTCCAACGACTTTGCTTTTGGGAGTTTTCCTAGAGAGAAATCAGTGATCAAATTAGACATATGCAAACTGCTATTTATCAATTCGATTAGACTATTCATTGCAACTCTGCATCTAGACGTTTCTCTTTCAACTTTCATTCACTGGGACTCCCATTCAGAAAACAAGATTTCCTTATGCGATTCTTGTATTCTTGGCAGATTGGCAGCCATTCCTTCTTTGGAATCTTTCCAGGACAGAAAATTGGTTAGCCTTTCATCTGTTTTATTTAATTCAAGTCTCACGTCTACTGCCTTTTCAATCATTGATGTAGAGATATCACAGAAGGAGTTGGCCAATGATATATTGTGGCAAAAACAAATCCAACTGTCAGGACAAGGCTTTGGTTATTTCCAAAGATTCTATTATGAATTCGCTTACCTGTGGATAACCCTTATACCTTTCTATCTGTTCTTTCATTTGTTCAATTTGTTCCTCCTTTGCCTTCTTTTCTTGCTCTCTTAATCTCTAAAGCTTGCTCAATTCTTGAGACAACTCCTGTTGTTTATGGAAAGTATGCTCATCAATCCTTTGCTTTTCTAGTTTAAACTACTCTTTTAATTGTTCATTTTGCTGCCTCTGTTCTATTAACTACTGTTCAAACTGATTTATCTGTTGTTGTTGCTCTACCGATTGCACCTCAAGTTGGGTAATCATTTTATCCTTTTCCCTCATCAGATGGCTAACTTCTGTGGCTTTATCCATTGTCACCACTGTGTAAGCTCCTGCAAACTGAGATAGCTTTGTTAAATCCTCGGAGGGATCGACTTCTGCTTTCCATACCACGTTCATCATCTTTGCTTGAGGAATTAAAAGAGGACTTCGATCAATTTTCCTTTTTTTCCTCCGTCTTTTAACTACAACCCTATGCTTCAGACTATATAAGACATCGAAAGGTGGTATTTCTTCAGTTTATAGTACAATCTCCTCAGTGGGATTCTCAGGAATAATCTATATGTCCTGCTGAATTCTGGGTAGGCCGCTTTTTCCTTCAATTGGAACTGGATAAATTCTAGCTTTTGCACTGTAGGCATTTCTGGTGTAGCGAGCTCTTTGGGTTTATTTGGGTTATTGATGATTGAGTCGAATTGCTCCCATTCCTTGATTAACTTAGGATCAATATGAATATTCGTATCAAGGGGCTCACTAGTTCCTTCCTGTGTCTACTCCCTTTCTGGGGTCCCTTCCTTCTTAGGAGTCTTTTCAATAATTTTCTCTTCAAAATGGCCTCATGGTTTCACCACAGAGGTATTATTTAATAAGTCCAAAGGTAGCATTTCCAATCTCTATGTCCTGAATTTGTAAAATTCCTCTAGTCCCTCCGCTCCCAATTTGATTTTTGCCAGTTGTTTCACCTGAGAAAATGCTTCGGCTAAAGCAAACAAATCATCATAACTATCCTTCTCATATTCAAACTTGGCGATTTTGGCTTGAGAAGTGACATTGTAGGAAACTGATTTGGGATCATACTACCTTTTTGGGATGATTGCTAGCTTTAACATTTTTATTTTCTCAGTTTCCTTCTCTGCATGTTTGAAATCATGCAGCGTGAAAGCACCACATCAGAGGGGGAATGAAGATCACATATGTTTTTTAGACTCCTTTAGGTTCTTTGATGTCCCTTCTATTGTTATCTGATATGCCAACTCTCTGGCAAGTAACTTATCTGGGATGTATAAGGGAAGGACATGAGGGTTAGTGGTGCTGCCAAAAAGTCTAATGTAGGTGAAATTTCTTCACCAAACCAACTACCAATTGCAGTTAGGTTGACAGAGGCTTCCTCGGACAACCTAGGAGTGGGTTTATTGAATATGACATAATACACGAGGAGGATGAAACCTTAACAGATTTTATACAAATGATTTTTGTAATGGGATTTCCCTAGTTCCTTATGATATATATGAATGGGGTTACTTCTTTGATTTCTTCTGATTCTTGGCTTCCATCTAATTGTAGATACTCTCCCATGAAGCTTTTCATAGGTTGAGGTAGGTACTATCTGATATCAAGACTTTCTTCAATGGTTATTCTTTAGCTATGATGGGGGCCTTTGGTTTCTTTGATTTCTTTGTCATTTTAGCTGGATTCATCAACTAAAACTTGCTCTGCAAAGGAAACAAAAGAACGTAACAGAGAAAAACCCATTCAAAGCCAATGCATAATAAAAAGCTTAATGGTAATTCAAGCATGATGAGTAATACGAAATCAGATATTACCACGAATGAAATCCTCGAAGGATTCAAACTTAATTGTTGTATTAATGACTTTCGTAATTTCCAATTGTGGTAATTAAATGTAATAATGATATGTCACATTGCACATATTACTATCAATCTCTTAAAGTGGATTTCTTGGCTTTCCCAATTAACGATTAACGAAAATCGCATATCACGGATCGGGAAGTTCAAAGGTCAAGCTTAAGCTATTACCATTGGTAGCTCCGATTGCGATAAAGGTGAGAGGTATCATGAGGAAGCGGGATAATTAACAAATAATTTTTTTCGTTTATTATTGATTTAAGGCTTAAACCTGCTAATATATGTTTAATAACTTTTTATCGAAAAACACACTTTTCCTTTATGAAATCACATCGGTGAATTCCAAAGGGGCTTTTGTTATGTGTTTCATGGTATCTGCGATGGCTGATTGCAATCGCATTATTGCATCAGGAGTTTGGCATAGACCTTTGGAATGTTTGATTGTTCAACTTATGATTTGCGATTTCTGATAGCATTATTGCATCGAAGATTTGCCAGTGAGAACCTTTTAAGTCTATCCTTTAAATAAAGGTTGCGACATATTATTTTATATTTGTTTTACAAAAAGGTCTTGGATAATATTTATATTGGATCCAAACTTTTCATAAGGACTTGCATGTGTTATGTGGTTAAATTCAAGCTTGCGATTATTATTGAATTATTGATTTTAACCAAAAATGGGGACCCATTTCATGTTAAAGTTTTGGATAAATTTTTTGAAATGGGGAGGGTTGTTGTATAGCACAACAATTGGGGATTCACTAGGAGAAACAATTATCTTTGAGAAAGTAATGCAATATCTATAACTTTCTAAATTTGGAAACCATTGAGGATAAAGAAAACAATCTAAGAATAGTTAGATAAAAATTAACTCTGAATATAATGAAAAGTGCTTTTGTAGTTCCTTTTCTAATCCTAAAAATAAAAACAATATGAGTTTATTCGAGCTTTGATTGGTTGCTATAGATAAAGCAAGGGGCTTCTCCATCTTGGCTTTTAAGTTTACTCTATTGTCACAGGTAGTGACTTTGCTGCCAGCAGACATTTATAGTCTCGACAAGGTTACCTTTTAACCATTTAATCATTCATTGTTCCATCCATCTAAGGATATGACTTTTGAAAGATAAATTCAAAAAGATATGTTTCACACATTGTTTTATTTTATTTTATTTTTGTGTTTGTTATTCTTTCAAATTATTTAAAAGATAAAAAACCATTGTCCTAGTTTGGTGGCTATCTATTGACAATGCCATTCACCAGTTGTAATTAAACTGAACAAGCTGGCTCGTGATGATAACCCTTGTCTTATGATTATAAGCCATTACCCTGTTTTGATATGCAATATTGGTAATGTCAGTTTAATTAGTTTCCCATGATCATGGTAAGCAGACTCATGATGAGACCTCTTATCTTTTATATCAGACATATTTTAGAATTACACTCTGAAGACTCATAAACTTAGTGGATGGGGTGAATGATTTTCTCCTTAAGAGTATATGGATGAAAATTTTAGAGTTGTAGATGCTAAGTATGGAAAAGTCCTTACTTTTGACGAATAACCTCTCTTGGCTCTTTAAAACTTTGAATGATTTACAATATTTTCAAGGGTTGTGAAGGTTTTACAAATCTAAAAGGGGTTCTCAGAGTTTTATTTTTAACTAACTTTCTAGAACTGCGGTCTACTCCTTAAAGGTTTCCATCTATCGAAAGTAAGTGTTTACAATACTTTCTTAAATAACTTTCCAATAGTAAAAGGTCAATGGAAGACTATTTACAACCTTATTTCGTAACAATAAAAATTCAAACAAACAAAACTGCATAATGAATATTTACAAGTAAGAAGGGGTTACCTACTTAAGTAAAGAAGTTTTTCAAGATAAGCCCATTGACAGTAAGATAATCTTTCTTTCCTGATAGATCTTGCAATATGAATGTTGTTGAGCTTATCTTCTCAATGATTTGAAATGGTCCAAGCCATATCTTTTAAAATTTAGTGTGTTTGCCTTTATCTTCTTGCACTTTGTCCCATTTCAAAACAGGATCACCAATTTGTAAAAATTTTGGGCCTGTAGAATTTGCATCAAAAGAAAATTTAATAACTTCTTGATGTTTTGCATGTGTAATTTTGGCTTTTTCCCTTTCTTCTTCTAATTTAAGGATTTGATCATATCTTAATTGAATAGAAGATGAGGGATTTTCTTCAATAAATTACACTAGGGCTAGAGATGGGAGTGCTAAGTTTGTTGGTATCACAACTTCTTTCCCATATACTAAGTTGAATGGAGAAGTGCCTATTGAGGTCTTCTATGTTATGCAGTTTGCCCATAATGCAAATATCAAAGACTTGTGCCAATTCTTTTGATTCTGGTCAACAGTGCTCTTAATAATTTCAATAAGATTTTTGTTGGTTGATTCTGCTAAATCATTACCCTGAGGATAGTAGTTTGTAGAATATTTTAATTTAAATCCTTTCCTGAGAGTAAATTCAAGTATGGAATATCCAGAAAAATAAGATGCATTATAAAAAATGAGAGCATTAGGTACGCCAACCCTGGCAATGATGAATTGATTGATGAATTCAATAATTGCATCAGAGTTGGCTACCTTCAAAGGAATTGCTTCTAACCACTTTGTAAAATAATCCATGGCTGTAAGGATATATCTGTGCTTCTTGGAAGAATGTGGAACAATCTCTCCTATGATGTTCAGTCCCCATTGTTCAAATGGTTATTCAATGTTTATTGGTTGCAAAGGAAAGGTTGGTTTCCTTTGTTTTCCACTGGCCGTTTGACAAATTTTGCATTTCCTTACATAGTCATGGGTATCTTTGAATAAAGTGGGCCAATAATATCCAACATGTATTATCTTGTGAACTGTTGTATCACCTCCAAAATGTTCACTTGTTGGACCATCATGTAATTCCTTCAACACCTTTTGTGCTTCAGTTTTTTCAAGGAATCTTAACAAAATCGAATCATAATTTCTTCTAAATAACACATCATCAATGATTTTGAAGTGTTTTGCTTTCAATCTCAAGGCACATTTGTTTTTGTAAGAGTTATTAGGAGGAGCATATCCATTTTTTAAATAAAAGACCAGATCTACATATTGAGATTCAGAGTTCATAATACTTATCTCGTTTATCTAAAGGGCATTATCTAAACTTTCATGTTCTGGGATGTTTGAAGCTCCTGCTCACCACCTGCAAAAACCTTGACCTCTAACAATTTTTGCTGGTTTAATATATAAATCGTATTCTTGTAATGCTGTAACCCAATTGGCTCTCTTCTCTCCCACTTCCCTTTGGACTAGTAATTATCTCACTACCGAGAATGAGACTATTACTTTTGAATGAGTTTTTAGGAGGAATGGCCTAAAGTGTTTAATAGATTTGAACATGGTGAAAGCTTGCTTTTCTACTTCGGAATAATTAAGTTCAAAACCTTGTATATTAGAACTGAAAAAAGGATATGGGTGCTTCAACTTGCTGATCATTGATTTGTGTTAACACAGTTGCATAGGAAGTTTTAGATGCTACAATATACAAAATAAAATGATTAGAAAAATTTGGAGTGTTCAATGCAGGAGCATTAATGATCGTCTATTTGATTGAATCAAAAGATTCCTTTTCGTTATGCCCTCATTTGAACACTGAATTTTTCTTAATCATGGTCTGTAAAGGTAAAACAATTTGCGAAAAATCAGGAACAAATCTTTTTACAAAGTTAATTTGACCTCAAAATGATTGCATTGATTTTTTTTATTGTGTGGAAGAGAAATATCAGAAATCTCCTTGATTTTTTCTGGATCAATATAAATGCCATCTTTAGATACGATAAATCCTAAAAGTTTCCCTTGATCAAGAGAAAAGAATGATTTCTTTGGATTTAATGAAATCCCATACCTCTTACAACGTTCAAAGATTTGCTTCAAATCATGTAAATGATTCACTCTTTTCTTGGAAAAGACAGTTATGTTATCTAAATAGACAACAACTAACTTATTAATCAAACCCTTGAATGCTATATTCATTGCTGTCTGGAAGGTAGCTACAACTTTAATCAAACCGAAAAACATTTTATGATAGGCATATGTTCCCCATTTGGTTATGAAGGTAGTCTTTAGTCTGTCATTTGGGTGTACCAATATTTGGTTATATCCAGAAAAACCATCCAAAAAGGACATTAATTTAGAACTAGCAACTAAATCAAGAGTCTGTTCCATTGTTGGCAGTGGGAAATTATCCTTTTGGCTTGCCTTATTAAGATTTATGAAATCAATGCAGATCCTAATATCACCGTTTTCTTTCTAACAGGTACTAAGTTAGAAACCCATTTCGAATGTCTAATTGAGAAAATTATCTTAGCTTTCAAGAGTTTATTCAACTCTGCTTTGATCTGACTCTCTAGATTCGGATGTATTTTCCTCAATTCTTGCTGCAAAGGTTTCTCCTTAGAAATCATTGGAATTGTGTGTTGTATGATAGAAGTATCATACGTTTTTAGATCATCATAGTTTCAAGTGAAAACAATTCTATATTTATTCAACAATCTGATAAAGACAAATCTTTATTCTGGAGTGAGCCCTAGTCCCAGATTAATATTCTGTGGTTTGGCCTCAGTGCCAAGATTTATTAATTCAAACCTCAAAGTAAAACTTTGGAGTTTTGAATTAGTGACTTGTTTAAACCTATCCTTGATATCATAAAGATCTTCAAGTTTGACTGTTATCGGGAAATCTAGTGTCCACTCGGAGCTGCTAGTCCCACTAAGATGGGTAGCTATCTTAGAAACAAACAAAGCAAAACTACTTTCGCTTTCCTTTATGAGAAGTAGATAAGAGGAGAAAAAAGGACACCAACCTCAGTCTTGCGCTTGGTTTCTTGCTTGGTTCCTCTCCCTTCTGATAGATCTTTGCCACTCCTTCTTCGCTTACCCAGCTTCAAAGAGCACCTGTGGAATCAAAGCAGCATAATACTATTGAAGAACATAGATCTACAATCATAAACAATATAGGACCAGATATATATTGACCACACAAATTCATATATCATCAAACATACAAGAATGTGGAGGAAAACTTGAATAGCTTTATTAATATCAAGAACATAAAAGAGGATTACAATCCATTGTTCTGACCCAGCATTATCCTCTCAGCATGAAAGCCCATCTTCACCTCATGAAAAGCTTAGATCACCCAACACTATGATATTGCACCAAGAAACCAACAACACTTCCTTACAAGATACAAGATTCTAGCTTCTGGATCTCTGTGATGAGGGATCCATATATAGATGATTGTAGGGGGGTGAGTCAGCTTCTGGGATTTTGATTAGTGTCCTCTCTCTGATAGTTCTTGATTCCACTTGGAGATGATGATCTCTTACTCATCCCTGGGTGAATTCAGAGAGGCAAGTGTCACAGGAGAAGTTTCTGGAAGATTCCATGATCATCCACCTTGCAAGCTATCTCTGCCATTTGTCTACTCTCGCCCATCGCAGCCTACAAAAGGGCTTTCCAGTATGCATCGCAATTTTTACACTAAGCAGGTGAGATGCATTGCACCCTATGCACTGGGCAGTTTGTATGGTCTAGTTTTGACCAGTTTTGAGTAGTTTTCTGTGCAGAACTTTTGGGAGATGATGTAATCAGCTAACCTTGTTCCTTTAGGGTGTGAAGCAACACTTTTAGGGACTTAGAAGCCCTTGGTTTATGGACATGTATGATTGGGGTTTCAGTGCCCAAAAATGTCTATAATAGTTGCCCCCTAAAGCATGAGGTCGTTAATCTTTTGATGTCGGGTGAAATGCTTTATCATGAGGATCTGAAGTTTTTTTGAGCTGGAAGGTGACCTGTAATAAGATACAATACAATACACTATCTTCATAATATTTTCATGATCTAGCTGAGGCGGACATTCCCATGCTCAAATTTATAAATTCATTTCCATGTACATAGGACAGGCAATCGTCTGTGTAGCAGACTGATGATTCAGACGGAGTCATCATCCTTTGATTCAGATGATCATCTGTTTGAAATGATGTGCATTTGATGCCTTTATATCCCTTAATATATCATAGCCCGGATGGATGAAACTAGATCCAGGGTCTTCAAACTCGTTCAATCTTCACTCAGAGTACAAGTTGATCCATGTGAAAGATGTTCTGGAGTCGAACATGGAAAGACATCGCCTGATTACCAACTAATAATGTAAGTTGTTAATAGGCGTGAGAGGAATCACCGATAATGATGATGACCCTCAAGGTATGACAGTAAAATTCACGTGGTGTGAAAATGGGACTTGGCATCGAACACCACGTAAAATATTTCGGTCGAAGGCCATTGATGTAAACTAGTCGCCAGAAGTGAGAAACTTGCCATTGAGGCATGCAAGCTTCAAAGTACTGAAAGGGTTGTTCCTAGGTCGACTTCTTGGATAATGAGCTGATGTTGACAAGAAGCAACCCATCATAGGAGGGCCTTAATGAATCCCACATATAAGACACGGAACAAAGCAAATGATTTTGGAGGTGAAAACGATCTGATGATACAGGGTTCAGGGTGGTGGTCATGAAAGAATGGAGCGTGAATGTATTACAGCAGATGAGACACAGGTGAATTCTCTGGGCTACTTCTCTTGAACATAATGGCGACACTGAAATGGATTGGTAGCGTTAATCCCAAAGATGGATGGTACGATGGACCAATGGTGATATGACCGGTGAACGCAATAACCCAACTCAACTCGGACGTGGAGTGAAAGTGTCATGTTCAAGAGTGACTTGCTACCAATAAAGTTTCTTCAAGTTTTCTTCCCAATTTTCCCCAGTCATTGCTAACCAGTACCTCTTTATTTTTATCAAGCTTGAGGAGGATAACATATGCTTGTTCTATAATTCGCCCTTCGGGCGAACTCGTCGCTATGTTTTAACGAGCCTAGCGACAGTGAAACTCATTCTCCTCTATATGGACAAGTTTGTCGCTATTGATTTTAACGAGTTTAACGATAATGATAACTCGTTCATTTTTCAATTTTAGACAGTCTGAAAAGGGACGGAAATGAAACTCCAATAATCCTTTTTCGTCATATAATACCTTAAGTCCGAAAAAGTATAAAATAATAAGAAAGAGATGAATTTTCGATAGTTTTAACGAGCTGAACAAGACAAGCGCTCGATCTTTTTGTGTAATACTCCCTCAGGTCCAAAAAGATTAAAATTTAGAGGAGGGATAATGCTTCTTGTAGCTTTAACGAGCTGGAGAGGCCAATCACTTGGCAATTTTTTCATATTTTACGGGTCAGACGAAAAGAGCTTAAAGGAGACTCGTTTTTTGAGGAACGAGTGATGATTTTGGGTAGTAGATGATTCCAGGTAAGGTTTGGAATTTTCCAATCACGGCAGTGTCACAAGGATGGCTAACAAGATCACTCGTTGCAGATGTTCCTCAAAAAGGGTAAACAATCAAATGGAGGCGTATGATCGACTAAAACAGAGTGGAAGTGATGATGAGAACACGACCAAGGCTCAATAGCTAATGATAATGCATTCACAATGGTTATTTACGATATATTGGTTCATTTTTTAATGAGCTTAAACTCTGGGGGAAACATTTGCTCATTGCTTAGGTTTAATTTTTAACGAGCTTGAACTTCACATAAAAACTGCTCGTACCAGTCATATAATAAGGACATCTCATCGATAGATTCCATTTTTATGGAGCTTGCACCTTTTGAAGCTTTGCTCCATATCCTTTCCCATGCAAGCTAGGAATGACCAACTACTGTCCTAGAGGTTAGTTAACTACTAACGTCAGGTAGGAAAATTTTCCCTTTACTTTACCGGTGCCATTTGTCTCTTGCAAAGGCGAATGGTCGATTTGACCACTCACCCAACTTAAGCAGTTGAAGTCAGCGGAACTATAGAGTTAGCGTTAAGCTGGTCGCTTTTTACTTGTGCACAAAAGGTTTGCATGCCCCCAGGTATAGCGAAGTAGAGTTTCTAGATTACCCTTCAATTTGTAGACAAAACATTTGTTCTATCGGGAAAGGCCTACCTTCTAATGGAGGTATCTTCTTCCAGTCTAATCCCCTCTTCCTATATGGACAGGGATCAGACTAGTCATATATCCTTCGCAGAAACCTACTCTATGCCTAGAGTTTTCCTGCCGAAGCAGACTAGGGTGCATGCCCCCCCGAATTACTCGGGTTATTTAAGTGGATGGAATGGAGATTGATGAGACATTCCTTGCATGAAAATACCATTTAGGGATGGCATTTGACTATTAGCTATGTGTGAGCCGGGGAACGAAAACTGGTCTACGAGTTGGACCACTCTGCCTTCATGCGGAAAACACATTACTCGAAAGAGTGAGGAGACAATGGTCCCCATGCAATAAATATAGTCACGCCCAAGGAGTAGATTATAGTCTAGAGGTCCTTGGACTATCATTACGTTCATATAAACGATTTTCCTTCTCAACATTATAGGCACATTGGGAAGGATCCCTAACGGTCGACTGGTTCCTTTGTCAAAGCCTATTAGATTTCTCATCTCAGGCAGAAGCGATGGTGAACCAAGCGCTTTCCAAGCAGTTGAGGAAAGGATACTCACAGAAGCCCCTTCATCTATGATGGTACCGACCATGACCATTCTGTAAGCTTGTACAATAATCCAGAATGGTACACTAGCCGGTAAACAGGGTCTGCCTAGTAGATTTCAATCGAAGGAATCAACTAGGTTACTTGGAGTGGGATGGAATAGACGGCCGGATATGAATCTAACGAACTTTCTTCCTGTGGTAAAGGAACGGGTAGATTGCCCCCATGTTCATCGGAGTCTATGTTTACGAAAAGAATTTGAACAGTGTCATTCTCATTCTCTTTAGTGACTGTATCATCTGAAGATGGACCTTTTGAAGGAAAGACCAGGTCAATTGCCACCTCGACCTTTTGAATTTTATCTGGTGTGGATTCAGAGGGTTTATCTTCAACGATAGATGCTTCGACCGACCATAATGGCGTGTTAGTCAGATTTTCAACTAGTGATGGACTCGGCAGGAGTTTCTTGTATCTAGGAGGAAGCTGCAGCGGTGAAGCAGGGTGGTTATCCAAGACTCTTTTAGCTTCTTCTAAGAAGGGACAATGGTGGATGACGTGATCACCTTCACATAACTTGCAAGGAAATTTACATTTCCTTTTCTATCCAGATACTTCACTTTCACTAGTTCACGGTGTACTTTCGACCTGATCAGAGGTTGATGACACCGGATTATGCAAACGAAGAGACTAGTCCCTTAAGATATGAGGGATGCAAGGACAATCTTGATGATAGTGGTTTCCTTTGCAAATGACACATGGAGATTTAGGCTTGGATGGTGCAGTGTGTGGATTTTCGCTAGACGACGCACGGTTGCCCCTTTTTGCCTTTGCCTCCTTCTTCTTATTTTCCTTCTTCTCCTTCTTAGCCACTTGATTTTCAGCTTTACCAGCTTCATCAAGCGAAGAGGAAGGAGGAAAGGGAGAAATGGATGAAGTAGAAGGTTGGGGGGTAACTCTAGTATCATCTAGTTGCTGACTTGATTTTTCAGGAATCACGGTGTTCTGAATGACAGAGGTAGAGAAGAGCCATATTGGCAAGCCAATTGTCAATCCTGGAAGTGACAATGTGGCCATATGAGGTACACCAACATCTCCCCAAGAGGAGAAAGGACTAGGATTTCCTCCAAGGGGAAATCCTTGGTTGGTAGACTCCATTTTCCTCAACCTAAGACCAACGTGGGAATAGTGATATTATTCCGATTAAAATAAATTTAACACTTGACCAACCTTTTTTTTTTAATTTTAAGAGTCGGAAAAAATAAAGAGACTCTAGTCGCGTTCGATTTTTAATGAGCCTGAAGGCAAGTGCTCAGATGGACTTTTCCTTTAAGGAGTTTGAAAAGGAATGAAAGAGACTACTTTGGAAATCTAGACAGAGGGATTACCAAACCAATCGCAAAATTGCAGAATACTTTTTATGGTACGACAGTCAATCTTCCCGAATGCTGTGTTCAATGCATTACGATTGATAGGGCCGCAAACACGGCTTCCTAAGGATAAAGGATATAGGCTATTGTGGTTTCCCAATATATACTCGACAATACATGGGAGTACAAGTCCGTACTGGCACTTGTCATCTCAAAGAGGAGGAATTGCCCAACCAGCAATGAAAGCGATAGTTACCAGGCTTTACGACGCCGGAATACGTCTCTAGCCTAGACTTCTAAATGTTGTGCGTTAGGGTCCAAAGCGTTTTTATATTCATTGAATTTATTTTACAGTTGATCTTGCTTAAGAAATTTTCCTTTTAGGTTCACCGCGTGATGTAGATATATAATTCCTAAAATGCAATCTAACATGATAAACGATCGTTTAATCTTCTTTTGCAATGGAAATCCTAGCTACTAAGGAAAGAGAAATGAGATTCTTTCAACATAGAGCACAGAGCACACACTAGATGCATTGTCCTAAATTAAACCAACAAGCAGTCTAAATGCAAATGCACAAGCATGTATTTGTTTTCCACTTTCTTAATGTGTGAATGACAAAAAGAATGCTGAGTACAAATCTGAATTATCTTTTCAAAGCGACAATACTAACAAATTTCTCTTCAAAACGAAAGGAAGATAATGACGACACTTTGCGATTTCGAATTGAAAATTGTTTTCGACACTTGAAAAACTACTAATTCAAATCAAATACAAGAGTAATAGTCTAATTGACCATCAAGAACAATAGGATTCTTTTCTACGACTGAAAACGACACTTGAGACACTTCCAAATGAAGAAACGACAGTTCAATTATGTTACTTCTTTGTAAAAGAGAACTGAAAATGGAACACAATACACAAAAACATTCACAATTCTTTGCACAATGGAGGCGGAATGATGGAAAGGAAGGGGGTTTCCATAGTGGTATACTGATCACAGACAACAAAAGTCCTGAATAAAGCTGAAGAGAGTGAAGAAAAACCAAAGTCTGAAGGCAAGATTAGCCTTATCTGATCATCACACCTGTTACATAGGGAAACAGGGATGCATCCGACCTGCTGCACACGGGAGGTGCGATGCATCCAAATTTCCTTGAAGAGAGGGTGCGATGGTATCAGGACGAGACTTTAACTTGGTTCTTGATCACAGTTTGCAGCTCAGTTCAGGGATTTAGGTCGAGCAAGTCATGTTCAGTAAATATAAATTACAGAGGTTGATCTAATGAGGTTACTAGAGCCACCACCAGGGCAATTAGAATGTTTGCAAATCGATTGTTCAGTTTATAAACAAAACCCGGAGATAGACTGAAGCAGCATTGATCTACTTTGCACTTGCATAGCAAATGTAGTTCGAAGGCTAGCTGGCTTGACTTTAGGCTCCGTTTTTAAGTTTAGAAAACAAACAAATATACACAAGCAAACAAGCTATTCACTCCCCAGCGGAGTCGCCATTTTGTTATCAAGAAATCTAGTGTCCACTCAGAGCTACTAGTCCCACTAAGACGTGTAGCTATCTTAGAAACAAACAAACCAAAACTACTTTCGCTTTCCTTTATGAGAAGTATATAAGAGGGGAAAAAAGGACACTAACCTCAATCTTGCACTTGGTTCCTTGCTTGATTCCTCTCCCTTCTGATAGATCTTTGCCACTCCTTCTTCGCTTACCCAGTTTCAAAGAGCACCTGTGGAATCAAAGCAGCATAATACTATCGAACAAGAGAGATCCACAATCATAAACAATATAGGTCGAGATATATATTGACCACACAAATGCATATATCATCAAACATACAAGAATGTGGAGGAAAACTTGAATAGCTTTATTAATATCAAGAATAGAAAAGAGGATTACAACCCATTGTTCTGACCCAGCACCATCCTCTCAACATGAAAGCCCTTCTTCACCTAATGAAAAGCTTAGATCACCCAACACTATGATATTGCACCAAGAAACCAATAGCACTTCCTTACAAGATACGAGATTCCAACCTCTGGATCTCTGTGATGAGGGATCCATATATAGATGATTGTAGGGGGGTGAGTCAGCTTCTGGGATTTTGATTAGTGTCCTCTCTTTGATAGTTCTTGATTCCACTTGGAGATTGGATGACTCTTTACTCACCCTGGGCGAATTCAGAGAGACAAGTGTCACAGGAGAAGTTTCTGGAAGATTCCATGATCATCCACCTTGCAAACTGTCTCTGCCATTTGTCTACTCTCGCCCATCGCACCCTACAGAATGGCTTTCTAGTATGCATCACACTTTTTACACTGAGTAGGTGAGATGCATTGCACCCTCTGTATTGGGCAATCTGTATGGTCCAGTTTTGACCAATTCTGAGCCATTTTCAGTGGAGAACTTCTGGGAGATGATGTAATCAGCTGACCTTGTTCCTTTAGGGTGTGAAGCAACACTTTTAGGGATTTAGAAGCCCTTGGTTTATGGACATGTATGATTGGGGTTGTAGTGCCCAAAAATGTCTATAACATTGACCATAGATTTAGGTATGGAGTTCTCATCTGGTCTTTGTTTTTTTTGAAGATCATGATCATTCTCATCAATAATCTGGTCATCATAGGATTTCTCAGAAGTTAAGAAATTCAAAATGTCTTCGTCATAATTAAATACCCTCCAATTGGTGACATTGTCTGGAATGGATGGTCTAAAAATCAACTCGACTTAAAACCTATCAGGGCTGTAATCCTCCGATGGAAGGAGTTTAGAAGCAACATTGGATAATAAATCAGCTGCTGCATCTTGAGATCTAGGAATGGAAGAAATATTAAATGCTAGAAAATGAGATATGAGGTCTTGAACCAAGGACTGATAATGCGTAAGGTGTCCTGAAAGGAAATCTATAGTATTCCTTACTTGTTTGATGACAATTTCAGAATCACCAAATACTTTTAGATATTGAACCTTTAGGCCTATTTCTTTGTAAAGACCTTGAATCAATGCCTCATATTCAACAATATTATTTTTACACTCAAATGCTAGTCTGCATGATAACATAGCTTTTTCCCCCTCAGGACTAACTAAAATACATCCTACTCCCGGACCATCATTGGATTTTGGCCTATCGAAATATAAATACCAAAATATAGGCTTATCTACAATTTTATCTACAATTACTTCAGTAATAGTGACACACATTGATGTATTTGTATGAGAAAAAATTTCTATCTGCTATGTGAAACTATTAACAGAGAAAGATGATGACTGAGCGTTAAAATTACCAAAGAATGATTCGGCTCAGTAATTTCCGAGAATGTTATTATTGAAAGCTATGGGTTGATTTTCCTGCTCAAACTCCATTACAGTATGGGTCATGTGCTTCTCCTGATCGATCTTAAGTTGATTTGGTTTCCCTTTATAGGGAAGCCACATGTGAGACCAATTAGTATAAATGTAACCATGGAGTTTCTCAGACCAATCCTTGCTTAAAATAAACCCATAAAAATCAGGGATGTCAGCAATCAATATATCAATTCTCTGAAATACTCTAGGATCAGCTGATAACTTAATGGTGACTAAATTAATCTCTCCTAATACTTGAACCTTAGTTCGATCCAACTAAATGATACACACTACATATTTTTGGGGCTCAATGTTCAATTTTGAGCAAATCGAGGCTAGCATTATGTTTGATGAAGCCCCTGAATCTATTAAGCAGTTGTGCAGATTTTTATTGTAGATTTCATAGGTCAAGAGAAAAGGAGGAGTATGAGAATTAGATCTATCTCTGATCAAAACAACTTTAGTAACATCTACTCTATCTGATGGTGGCTTACCTATTCCCTTAGCTGCCTTGGAGAATACAACATTTGCAAGAGGAGAAGAAGGTACTGCATTTAACTCTTTAAGTAGAAATTTCTATTGATGGTTGAGCTTGCTAAGCTAAAAAAAAGAGATATTCACTCTAGTTTTCTTCACATCTTCTATAATGTTGTAATCCATAAAGTCAGAGACTACTAATGTCTTGGATGATGAGGGTGGATTGGAAGAGGATGGCTGATTTTGAGTAGGCAATGCTGTAGATTTCTTCATGGGAGCCTTATCTTTGGCAGTAGAGCTTGCATTTTTCTTCTTTTGAGTTGATTGAACAGGCTCTGCAACGACTTTAATCTTGGTACTTACTGGGAGAGCTTCTTGTTTTCTTTTAGTATAAGAATTGGGAAAAATGAAGTCCCACATACCGTGACATTCAACAACCTCATCTTCTTCTATTTCCTCAGATGACAAGATTGTGCCTTCATCCTCATCATTATCTAGATCTGATTTTGCATTAGATATGGCATTAGGTGGTTTTGATTAAGCTCTTTTGAAGTTCCTATATGGATTTTTAGTGGAGGTTTCCACTACCTATTTCTTTATCTCTACCATTTCATTAGACATAGTCTTTAGAACTTTTTGCAAACCCTCCATATCATATGGATCTTTAGCCACTTTCTTCTTCGAATCATCTTTAAAAGTAACCTTTTTGGACTTTATCTCCTCAAGAGCAGTTTTCTTTTCTAAAGCGATAATATGTTTCTCAATGGCGATCGCTTCTTTCATGTTCTCTGTTAAGGTGGGATTTACAGCTCTATCAACGAAGATTGCGTTATTCGAAGGTAAGGCAGAAATATACCATTCGCTTTGAACCTCTTCACTAAGCTTAGACGTAGCAGGAATTTTATTTAAGAGCTTAATAAATCCGAGTTGAAATCTTTAATAGGTTCTCTCGATTCAGTTTTAAGATTGGAGAGATCATTGATTAATGTTGCTGTGGACCTATCATCTCCAAATTTATTCAAAAACTGCTCTTGGAAAGCATTCCAACTAGTGATGGATCCTTGCTAGTAATGAAAAATACCATGATCTAGCTGCTCCTTGTAAGATGTATGGGAAAAGCCTCACAAAATCTTCTTCTGTCACTCCATTTAAGTTTATTGACAACATAAAGTTGTTTATGTGTTTTTCTGCTAGTATCCCAATATCTGGATTAAACTTTGGCAACCACTTTTCGGGATGGGCTGGAAATTGACTCAAGGGTGCAGGCATTGTAACTGCCCTTGGATTTTTCCATGGCCTTGGTTGTGGTTGATTGTGTGTCATTATTGTGCTAATAGCATAAGAAAATGAGGATGTAGTTTCAAGTGGTTAGGAAGAGGATGTCGGAGTACCTGTACCCTGTTGGACAATGATATGAAGTTGGGAAGTGGATGGTTGACTTTGCAATGGATTGGATGAAATGGATGATGATGATGAAAGAGTCTCACTGTCAGACTCTTCAGGTGTCTTCCTAGCTCTTTTCCTTTTAGGCAGAGGAAATTCTATTGGTTCAATACCAAGATTTTCACTCTGTAATCTTGTAAGAGGATGAAAAGGAATGTATTGCGAATTCACACTGCCTTGGGGTAATTCAAACTTTTCTTGAGATATTGAAAACCTTTGAAGTTTACGAATTAAAGAGTGAACTTTAGGGGGTTCAAGAGTGGATTTGTCTAATATGTTCAAGTTTTCAGCAGTGGTTGTTATCTTTTCAACTTTTCGCTTGAAAATTGGAGATTTAGAATGCGAGGGAGAACTTGGAGGAGATGGTGAGGGAGATTTACTCTCAGAATGATCTATGGATTTGGATTTCTTGCCATTCACAATTCAAGCCCTCCTTCTAGCGCCAAAAATGTTGATGCCTCTAAAATTGCTACATCAACATCAGGGAAAACCACCCGGTTCGGACCTTAGTGCAACGCTTTTTCCGTTTGGTGTGGTGGCTTCGACTGGATGTAAAGGGACCAGTTTCCCAGTGATATATGAGTTGATGGGTGATTGGTTTGTAATGTATAACGAAAGTGATAAGTGTTTTATTCTACAATGCAAAAATATACAAAGATAACTAATCTATCCCAGGTATTCTTTTAACAACCCGATTTTTGATTGTTTCTATTAAACAAATAACCATAAAGATGAATTATTCATGAAATAGAAATATGCATTCATACGATAATTACTTTGTTTAAGTAGTTAAACAAAGTAATAATAAAATTTTTATCACATTGATCATAATATATATCACTGACATATATATCCAAATGATAACAATTCTAAAACATTAAAAAATGACAAGCTAAAGAATTGCTTGAAAAACATATATATATATATATATATATATATATATATATATATATATATATATATATATATATATTATATATATATATATATATATATATGTTCATTCACATAGAGAAATGAGACAAAAACAGAGATAATAGTACCGTATACATTTGAATTATCCCAATGTAAATAACATTCAGATAATGCTTTCCTATTTGGGAACACCTTCAAAAGATGCAATAGTGCAAATCTTATAAAGGCCTCTTTGAAAAAAATACAGAACTTTCGTCTAGTTTTTGATAAAAAATTATTGGAATTACAGTAGTGTAACTCCCAAGTCAAGTCTTAATACAAATTGTGAACCCTTTCTAAATACATGAAAGGGTCCTTAAATACTAAAAATTAACAACAAACTATTAATAAAAATTGCTATGCGCTAGTTTAACTATAGACATATAAATATGGGATTTATCATAACAATAGCAGTGTTGTGGCAGTTTAAATTAATTCATTGCATTGACTTCTTTTCCTGTGCTTGCAGCTGACATATTGCGATCATAGGCTGGATTTCTAGAGGCTGACTCATCCTGGAGTGTAGCTGAGCTATGCAGGTGGCATCAGAGAGCTCAAAGATCATGCAGTTGATTGCATCTGAAAGAGATTTCATGGCCATCTGCTGGCTATGTGGCTTGACAAGGAAAAACCAGAACATTTCCCATGTCAATCTTTGGATTCCTCCAATCTACTTTTCCCTGTGCGCCAGCTCCTGTTTCCATTGTTGTTCCAACGATTTTTCTTTTGGGAGTTTTCTTGGAGAGCAATCAATGATCAAATTAGACATGA
Organism: Pinus taeda; assembly: GCA_000404065.3. NCBI lineage: Eukaryota > Viridiplantae > Streptophyta > Pinopsida > Pinales > Pinaceae > Pinus > Pinus taeda. The sequence continues at coordinate 26,120 of APFE030884516.1, read as the reverse complement.
AAAATGTTATTTATCAATTCGATCAGACTATTCATTGCAACTTTGCATCTAGACGTTGATATTTCAGCTTTCATTAACTAGGACTCTCATTCAGAAAATAGGATTTCCTTATGCGGTTCTTGTATTCTTAGCAAATTGTCAACCATTCATTCTTTGGAATCTTACCACGACAGAAAATTGGTTAACCTTTCATCTGCCTTATCTAATTCAAGTCTCGCGTCTACTACCTTTATAATAACTGATGTAGAGATATCACGTAAGGGGTTGGCTAATTATATATTGTGGTAAAAAATATCCAACTGTCGGGACAAGGCTTTGGTTATTTCCAAAGCTTCTGTTCTGAATTCACTTACCTGTGGATAACCCTTATACCTTTCTATCTGTTCATCAATTTGTGCAATTTCTTCCTCCTTTGCCTTCTTTTCTTGCTCTCTTAATCTCCGAAGCTTGCTCAATTCTTGAGACAACTCTTGTTGTTTATGGAAAGTCTTCTCATCAATCCTTTGCTTTTCTAGTTTCAACTGCTCTTTTAATTGTTCATTTTGCTGCCTCTATTCTATTAATTGCTGTTCAAGCTGATTTATCTTTTGTTGTTCCTTTGTTGAATGCACCTCAAGTTGGGTAATCATCTGATCCTTTTCCCTCATAATATGGTTAACTTCTGTGGCTTTATCCATTGTGGCTGCTATGTAAGCTCTTGCAAATTGAGATAGCTTTGTTAAATCCTCGTAGGGATCAACTTCTACTTTCCATACCACGTTCATGTTTTTCATGTATTTTTCATTTTTTGTGTAGTAGGGCATATCGAAAGTATGCAACATGTGCACTCCTTGGATGAGGAATCAAATTATGCATCTAATGAGTGTTTCCACTTGAAATTTGAGTAAACCCATAGGGAGATAAGTTGAAAATACTAGTTGGAAAAATAGTTTTTTCTCTTTTCCCTCTAAAATCCAATGATGTAATTTAATATTATTTTGTTATTTCCACTATTATTTTATAATTTTCTTAGGAGGCCCATTTTGGAACACAAAATTCCCCTAATGCTCCTTGTGCCATGTCTTCCTTGGAGGTTTTTCAAAGCTATCCTTAACAACACAAGGATTTGTTGTTTGCGATTGGTGGAGTTGATCTATCTGACTCAAGTCTCATCATGTTTAATGCTGACAAGGTTGCTCCTCACCTTTCCCATTAGATCACTTTTTCAGATTATCATACATGTTTTCCACAAGAATATTCATCGCACTTTGGTGGATGAAGGCTCTTCCACTTGTGTCATGTCAACATCATGGTGGAAGGTTCTTGGCTCTCCGATGCTTGCCACATCCAACGCCACTCTCCAAGATTTTGGTGGGCACAACTTTATACCTAAGGGAGTTCTTCCAAATTTTACCATTGAGTTAGAAGGAAAAACTATCTATGTCGATGTTGAAGTTGTTGACGCCTTGTTGGATTATAACCTACTCCTTGGCGGTAGTTGGTTTTATGCCATGATTGTCACAGTGTCATTCATGTTTTGTTTATTTTTCTTTCCTCATGAAGGAAATGTTGTCACAATCAATCAACTTGACTATTGCATGCCATCGACTCAAATTTCCACTTCAAGGAATTCAATACCATTCCTAGGAGAATACCTTGGTCAATTTTAGTGTTGTAGTAGGACCCTTTAAAAGTTCAGCTCTTATGGGAGTTTTCCCTCAACCACTTCCGTCTAACACTCCTTCTATATCTACCACTGCTCGCTCCCACATGATCTCTTCGCACACCTGTGGACCCCAAATTCTTGATGATCCCTGGGTAGTGCCCTTTGAGTATAATATTGGTGAATATGGCAAGTCTATGCCTTTAAGGCGAACAAAACTTGCTTACCAAAACCATCCAGCTAGCTTCCACATCTGACGAGTCTGATGATGCCATTTTGGTACCACTTGACTATTTATTTTTCCCTTCTTGGGCTATCGATCGTCCCCTCTCTTGTGAATTTCTCAACTTCACATTACCATTTGATGAAGCAATTTGAGAAGTCATGTCAATTTTTGACTGTTCATGGGGAGCTCTTCATCATATTTCTTCATTTTTCCCCAAAGTAGAGAGTTTGGATGTGTCTCATCAAATCCGGTTTTCCTCTAGCCATGCCAATATTTCCCCACATTTCAAATGGATTTTTGCCTTTTCTTCTGAAGGGAACCTGCCTAATATTTTTGCTACCATTCCTATTAATATTTCCACAAAACTAGGGGTCATGGAAAATATCTTGATTGGGGCTAATTGCACTCCTTCAGAGATTGACACCTACACTGCCCTTTTCAAAGAATTTCCTGATGTTTTTGTTTGGTCTTATGACGAAATTCCTAGCATTGATCCATGAATTGTCCAACACGAGTGTTGGGTGTGTTTTTTTACCTATTTTCTGCACATTCTTTCCCCAGTTTTGACCCTTCTATCCTCTAGGCCTATGACTTTACATGATCAATTTCCTTCTTTTCTTACCTTTATAACCTATTCTAATATCATGTTACTTTTCTGTATTTTACTGAGTAATGTGATGCTTTATTCCTTTTTGTGGCTAACTGGGAGAGTATTGAAGAAGTATTTTGGGAAGTTCTTCTTCTTTTCAGGTGATGGCTCATGAGAACAAAGCTATGAAGCAGACAGGCAGTGTGGATTAACTACAAACAAGGGTAGAACAATTCATTATTACACATTGGATGCTGTTACACATTGGATGTTGTTACAGTCTGCAATTACATATGGGATACTGTTACTGGATGTTGTTACACTACGCGTTGATACAAGAATCTACTGTTACGCCAAAAGTGTTGTCTCCAGCGATACCATGACATCTCGAACTGTTATACACTCGATGTTGTTGTGCTGAAGCTAGCAAATGTGGATACTATTCCACAGAATAGCTGTCGATAGTAGGGATTGTTTATTTTGGAAGCAACAGACCCAAGTGGTTGCAATCTTAACTACTGTATATTTGTATTTAGAAATAGGTTGTAACTAATTTTATTTTTGATTAGCACGAGAATTATGAGATTCTCATGACTGATCTATTTCTAATTTCAGGATGTAATAACTATAAAGGAACTTGATTTTTCATGTACAAAGACACGACATATAGAAAAGTATTGTTACTTTTCTTCTGTAATTCTGAGTTTATTTTTAATATTAATTAGCACAATGATGCGTTGATTTGTTAATTTCTTTTGTGTTACTCCTATGCCCTACTAAGGAGGAAGGGCCCTCCTTTTTGGCAGGGATTGCAGTGATAGAGGTAGTGTACATTCTAGTTTAGCTAATTGATTTATGGTTTCTCATTCTTGTTGTACAAATCATGGATTACATTCACTACTGTTTCCATTTATGTTATGTTGTTACACTGAGTTAATCAACAGAATGGTAGTAACCAGCTAGAGTAGATATTATTTCTTGTGTGGCGCACCTTTACCTTGATAGTTACGAAGTGTGATTAATTTTGTCGAGTGTTTTTATGTCTACATGAATGGTTTGATTCAACAATTTTGTTCAACGACACCTTTTACTATTTTCTGCATTTTCTTATTCTTGGTTGTGGTGTATTAGCACATATAGTGCAAAATCAGTTGAAACAACAAGACCTACCCTAGGTTGTCAATTAAATGTTGCAGTCTCAGGAAATTAGGATTGATTAAAACAACACTATATTTTGGCGTCGTTGCTGAGGATGGCAGTTAACGATACAATCAATCAAGTTGTTTGTTTGGTGTAGAGTGTTCTTAGTCCACACTTTCTGGGTGGTAAGACAAGAGGTAAGAACCTGCACATCGCTCTAACATACCTGGGTGGACTCACCATTGTGATCACTAGGGAACATAGGGAATTTTGGTGTTTTGGTTAGCGTGCTTTCAGCTCTTCAGTCACTGGGCTGTAAGACAAGAGGTAAGAACCTGTGCATCACTCTAACATACTTGGGCGGGCTCACCACTGTCAAAGATTGAGGCACTTAGGGTGTGAGTTAATACACATAGGGTCCATGTGTGCGACTATAGAAATTATAGAGATACCAAAACCAGGGAAAATTTTAAGAATGAAATTTTGTCTTAAGGTCTATAAACCTTGGCAAATCTTACTAGTCCCTAAATTGCAAATTATAAAAATTTTGTTGATATTGTTGTAAAAACATGCAAATTTCTAATAGTTATATATATATTCTTTATACAATTTTGGCAATTTTTAAGGTAAAATGATTTTATACTATAAAATTTGGGCGAATCATTTTTAGAAAAAAATGGAAATTGGTGAATCGTTTTTTTGGAAAAACCATGGAAAATTAGCCCACTTGCGAATATTAGCCCTTAAAATTTTCCATGACCAAAACTACCCCCACTCTAAATAGTCAGAGGAAAAACAAGTCGTAAAAAGGAAAGGAAGAGCTTAGATTTTGGAAGGAAAACATTCATCCAGGAACTAGTCTCTAAGGCAAAAAAAGAACAGTCTAGCTCTCAAAGGGATGCAAGGAAAACAGGGCAGCAGAAAGTTGTTACTCCCATAGCAAAATCCAAAACCCCTGATTCCTCTATCTCGGGACCATATCATTCTAAAGCTAGCACCCATACCCCCAAGGCCAATAATTTGATTCAAGGGCAGGAGGGGCAAGCTAGTAGCAAAAATTTGAGGACTGAGGGGAAATGGGAAACTGAGGGGGAACATCGAACACCTGGGATGGAAGAACACCTATTGGTTTATCGATACCCAGATACAGGTAGTGCGGTAAAACAACTAGCCCCAAGAACATCTGAGTCACTAATCACATCTACGAGACCATCACAAGAACAATTTGAAGGACATCCTCTACAAAAAGGGTTAGAAGTATTAGTCATTGGGGACAACAATGACAACAATGCTAAAACAGATGCTACTTTGAGTTCCCAATCGGGGATATCAAAGGGGAAGATCCTATGAAAAAAATTCCTCTATCAACCTTACCATCCTTCCAGGGGATGACTGTGGAAGATCCAGAAACCTTTTTATTTGAGTTCGATGTCTTATGCAGAAGTTATGATTATACCTTAGACGCACATAAATTAAAATTATTTCCTGCTACTTTAAAAGGGGCAGCCTTGAGATGGTTCATGGGATTGGGTTCCGCTTCTATTCGAACATGGAATGACATGAAGGATACCTTCTTATAAAAGTATCAAGACTTTTGTAGAACCAGGGACTTAAGGGAGGAGATATTTAGAATGACACAAAAGGAGGATGAAAGCTTGGAAGATTATGTGGAGAGGTTCCACTATAATCTGTAGCGGTCTAAACATAGTGATCTAGACCAGGAGATCTTGAAGAATTTATCAGAGGAATGAGGGATGACTGCCTTGATACCCTGAACCTATTAGGGAAGGGGGATATATCACAAGAACCATTCGCTGAAATTATAAAGCTCTGTCTAAGATGCTCTAGAGGATCATCCAAGGGGAGGAGCGTAGTTCGAGATGCCTCTGCCAGGATACAAAAATTTGCAGGAGGGGGAGTAACGAGAGAAAAAAGCAGAAATTTGTTTGAAAATTTCAAGACCAATATCCTCAGTACTCTCTCTACCTAGATAACAACACCGCGGATCAAGAAGACACAAGCATAAGTTGACACATCTCTGGTTGTGTTATGTCTGAATTGTCAAAAGAAACATTCTTTAGGGGAATGTGAATTGAACAACATCAGCGTGTGCAATATTTGCGAGCTGGAAGATTCGACAGGGAAATGTCTGATTCTTCCTATATTAAAGGAAGTACTCAGAGAGTCAAGCGAGGAAGTGCATCCTCTTATTTCATCACACCAAGGAGACCTTTGTAAGACCATCAGGTATGTCTCAAGATTTTCCCTCTTTCAATTCATGGAAAAATGCATATAATATTTAGAAATATCCATGGCAATATCCCACTCCTCCTTCAACACAATATCCTTCACCTTGGAACCAGTGGTCTCCATCTCCCTCTGTCCAATATCCTCAACCTAAACTATATCGTTGGAACCCAAATTGGAGATGAAATGCCCAGAATTCAGCTCTGCCTGGATTACCCATGCAACAATAGCTGTAGTTACCTCCTTTCCAAACTCCTGCTCCTCCAACACCTGTGCGACCCCAACTACCTCTGCAACCTAACCCAAACCCAAATAATAAACCAGCTTAGGGCATAGAGGCTCTGACTACCTTCCATAACTACTTTATTACCCCCATGGGACTTAATGAAATACAATTGTGATTGGGTAAGGTAATTAAACCAAGTCACTCCCCTATCATTACAGAGGAGGAGTGTGAACCATTTGGAAGAGATGCTGGAGGTTCTATGATGGCAATTGTGCCTACAAAAACCAATATAGAGGAAGCTGTTACATTTGTAACAACCAACCTATGAAGGAATATTGCTGCTGTAACAACCAACTTGGGAAAGGCTTATACGCCTGTAACAACCAATTCGACTGTCATAACTCAGGACCTTCTGTATCCTCAGAGATTGGTTGAACTTGGGATGACTTCACAACCCAAATCCGATTTCCTTCGAGAGTTGCAAAATTTGCATGTATGAGTTCCTTTGCTACAAGCCCTTAAGGAAGTACCTATTTATGCTAAAACATTGAGAGATTTGTGCATCAAGAAACCTGGGAGAAAGCCTAAAGACCCTGCCACGATACATGTGATGGGGAAATTATCTGAATTAATGTCTACTCAGCCTCTCCTAATTAAGTATAATGATCCAGGAAATCCTGCGGTCACTATCTACATTAACGATCAACCCATAGCCAACACATTGATCGATCTCAGGGCTGCCATTAATGTAATAAGAAAGGATCTCTTTACCGCTTTTGGGCTGTAGGGACTTAGACATACTCCTACTGTCTTGAATTGGTAGACAGGTCCCGTGTCAAATCCGAGGGTGTGTTGTAGGATATTGTGATTACAATAGCTTCCTGGAGGTATTAAGCTGACTTTCTTATCTTGCAGCTCAAATCCAATTTGGGGGGACATCCTTTGATCCTGGGGAGACCTTGGTTGGCCATTGCAGATGAATTTATAGGTTGCAGATTAGGATCTATGGTGATCTCGGATGGACAGGAAACAAGTAAAATTAGCCTTTACCCCCCAAAACCAAATATGGATGTATATAACCATTGGTGGGATGAGTTTGAGCTAGAGTTAGATCTTTCCCTACTACTCCTCACTCTTGGGAAAGCCCAATATTTCAAGGATGAGACAGAAGATGATGTCATCAATGGTTTTATTAGTAACTCACTTTCTGTCACTTCTGCTAAGAATGTGAATGAGGAAGAAGAGGTGGAAGATATATATTTTAAACAAATGAGAACCACTCTGAATATTGACAACAATCCAATTGAGACATAATTTGGAAAGTTTTTGAATATTAACCCCAACCTGACTAGTGAGCAAAACGAACTGTTGTTACAGTTGTTACAGAAATACAAAAAGGAGTTTTCAAGGGATTGTATGAATATGAAAGGGATCCACCCTAGCCTATGCACTCACCAGATTTATTTGAAGGATGGATGCAAACTAGTTAGACAACCACAACGCCGCATGAACCCTGCACTAAAGGAGGTGGTGAAGGAAGAATTACAAAAAATATTGAGTGCCAATTTTAATTATCCAATTTCCGACAGTCAATGGGTGTCGCCGCTTATCATCGTTCGTAAAAAGAATGGCAAGTGGAGAGTTACAAATAACTCAACAAGGCCAATCAAAAGGATCACTTTCAATTACCATTGATAGATCAGGTCCTTGATACCTCTCCGGAAAGTTCTTTTCTTTTTTGGAAGGATTTAGTGGCTACAATCATATATAGATTGTCCCAGAGGATCATGACAAAACAACCTTTACTTTCCCTTGGCGAACCTACACATACATAGTACTTCCTTTTGGACTCCGTAATGTGCCAACAACCTTTCAAAGGGAAATACTAGGAATCGTTTATGATCTATTGAAGGACTACTTGGAAATCTTCATGGACGATTTTACACCTTATGGAGATGCTTTCGAAACAACATTAGTCAATTTGGAAAAAGTGCTGGAATGATGTGTACAGACTAATGTTGCTTTGAGCACTGAAATGTCACATGATGATGATTGAAGGGATCGTGCTTGGACACTACATTTTTGCTGAAGGAATCAAGGTAGACCTTGCAAAAATAGAGGTAATTGAAAATCCAAACCCCCAAAATGCAAAAAGAGGTACGGAGTTTTTTGGGGCATGCAGGGTATTATAGGAGATTTATAGAAATTTTTTCAAAAATTGCATCGCCATTATTTTTCTTGCTCATGAAGGATGTTTATTTTTTGTGGACAAATAAGTGTGAGTAGGCCTTTTTAAAGATGAAATGCTATGTATCAACAAATCCAGTCTTGCGAGGACCTAATTGCGAACTGTTGTTTCACATAGCTATAGATGTGTCTGATATTGCTCTAGGTTTTGTTTTGGGCCAACTGGAGGATAAGAAACCTTATGTTATTTACTACATAAGCAAAAACCTAACCCTGACTGAGGTCAACTATACAATGACCGAGAAGAAGTTCTTAGAAGTTGTGCATGCCATCAATAAATTCCGACATTATATCACTTGATATGAAGTATTTGTGCACACTGACCATTCTGCCATTCATTTTTTAATGAATAAGCCAATTACCAATGGTAGGATTACATGCTGGTTATTGCTATTACAAGATTTTGATATCACTATTGTCGATAAACCTGGAAAATATAATTTAGTAGCTAACTTTATCTCTAGGTTAACTATTGGTGACAATTGCATTCCTACTAAGGATTCTTTCCCAGATGAACATCTCTTTTCTATTTCTAGTTGCTCACCTTGGTATGCAGATATAGCCAACTATCTTGGCGCAGGGATGTTTCCACAATATTTGTCCTCCAAGGAGAAAAGAAAGATCATACAAAAAAGTGCTACATATACTTGGATAGATGGGAACCTCTATCACATTGGACCAAATTTCCAAATTAGACGTTGTGTTAGAGAAGATGAGGTCTTTAACATCCTTAAATATTGTCACAAAGAAACTTATGGAGGGAATTTCGTAGACAAATGGACAAGATACAAAGTTCTTTCAACAAGGTATTATTGGCCAACAATATTTCAGGATGCCAAGAAGTTTGTGAAGGGATGTGATAGTTATCAAATGATGGGCCAACCACTGTAATGAGATGAAATTCCGTTACAGGCCCAAATCGTCTTAGAACCTTTTGAGAAGTGGGCTCTATATTTTGTGGGACCAATTAACCCCTCATCTAGATAGAAATCTTACATCTCAGTCTGCATTGACTATGTCACAAAATGGGTTGAGGCAAAGGCACTAACGAGAGCCACAAAGTAGGCTGTCTCATACTTTCTATTTGAAGGCATATTTTTCTGGTTAGGCATACCCAGGGAGATAGTCACAGATAGAGGGCCCCAGTTCACATCTCATAAGATCCAGGAGTTGGTTGAAAAATATAAAATCCATCATAGAATCACAACACCTTATCATCCAGAAGAAAATGGCCAAGTGGAAAGCATTAACAAAGTCATTGAGGGGATCCTTACTAAGACTGTGGTCAGTCGCTGAAGAAATTGGGTTGATAAACTTCCAGAAGTGTTGTGGGCATACAGGACTACATGGAGGAATACCACTAGATTCTCACCATATGAACTTGTGTATGGTGAAAACCCTTTATTCCCCATTGAATTTGAAATCGAGACACTAAGAACAACATTGCAGGTCAATTTGGATTTGGCTATCTTGCTAAAGTAGAGATTGAACCAACTTAATGAGTTGGAGGAGAAATGTTTAGCTTCTATCTAGCAAACATAGATTATCTAGCAGTAGAGAGCTAAGTGGCATGACAGATTCATCAAGAAAAAGAAGTTCCAGAAAGAAGATTGGGATCTCTTATATGAATCAAGGTTTAAAGACTTCAAGGGTAAGCTTTGCACTAGGTGGCTAGGTCCCTATGAGGTAGATGCAATCTTTGAAATTGGGACTATAAATTTGGTGACCATTGACAATGCGAGGACACCATTTCTTGCAAATGGCACTATCTTTGGTTATATCACAAACCTACTTCAAGGGATTCATTTGTCAACATTATCCAAAATTCAGATCTTCAGATTACAGAAACAGGGGAAAGCCCTCCTGTGCTGCGGAAATTCTAATTTTTCTAATAAGTGTAACAACTAAAAATAAACTACCATTGGTGGCTGTTACACCTTCAAACTCTTTAAAAAAATAACAATCTAGCTGTGAAAACCTTTTCTAGGCACACATAGATATTTTTTGTAGTAGTTGAAAACCACCTCATGGCAGCTGTTACACACTCTGTAACAACATTTGTTATTTCAAAGCATACCTTATGATAAGTGCTATTACATGATCATTTCTTCTTTATTTTATGGTAGAAATCAAAATAATATATATATTAGTCGTCTTGGCTGTTACACCTGTAACAACTGACGACTATTAAAAAATGAATGAGATATTTTATTTGAAATAAATAATAGGAATCACTATGAGCCCCGTCATCAGAATTAAATTCACGCGTCTTGCTGCTGGAGCTTGGTTTGCGCATCGCGCCACCCATGACTTCTCCCCACGTCACCTAGGTACGTCATCAAAAGGTAATATTGAATTCGCTTTATTTGGTAATTATGGAAACTTAACATGATTTTTGATGGCCGAGGGTGGCTGTCACATTTAAGCCCCTATGGGGAGGGGGGGGGGGAGCGAATCATATTGCGACATGATCGTTGCATGATTTGTGATTATTCAAAAAATCCTACAATTAAGGTATGATGACCTGGTATTTATTGTTACTTAATGCCAACTAAACCAAAAATGGGCAGTGTACCTTCGACAAGACCTCTCATGACTCACCATTAATAAGGAGAATTTACTGTGCAGTAAGAATCATGAGTGAAAGATCCCAATTCGAAATCCTCACCTACACCACCCTACCACCCTACCATTTACCACTCCTGGAAGCACTGAATCCCCATTCAGAGTGCTCAAAGAAGTGGAAGATAATAGTGCAGGCTGAAACGACTAGGTTGTGTGTCGATGACCCCAGAGCATCTAGAGGAAGAGAGAAGGAGGTGAAACATCATGGAATTTGCATAAGAAATAGGTGGAGCAGCAATACAACATGATCTAGAGTCCATAAAAGCCTTGGAGGATTGCCCTGAAGCATGCCAAATTTTTAAGGACGCAGGCTGGTTCGAATTCTTCCGGAGGTTGGAGGGATCAGACAACGGTGTTTCCATGGAATTTGCAAAGAATTTGGAGAGAAAATAGATAGAGGTCATAGGGTTGAAGTTGGAGGTCACAGAAGAGGTGATTGCTAGAGTGACATGATTACCAGTGGAAGGAAAGAGGTGGTTCAACGGGAAGGTCAGTGACCCCTCCCTAAAAGGGGATTTCCTCCAAGAAGAAGAGTCGTTGGTAAATAAAGGAAGGGGAATTGATAAATTGTCACTCCCCTAACCATGGGCTGATGTTGCCCTCTACCTCATCAAGTACATTACTTGTGAGGGAAAGGAAACAATTGTGTTCAATTACCACTTTCCATTGTTGAACCACCTTCGACATTAACAACTGATCAATATTCCGTACTTCTTGCTGGGAAAAATTAGGCATATGGCCACGATTGCGAAAATAGCTACGCATCCAAAAATGTGTGTCACCAACCATGGCCTTATCAAGCTCATTTTGTTGGATGCCTTGAGCTATCAGGGTAGGATTTGGGAAGAATTCACGAGGAAGAAGTCCAGGACCACCCGTAGGAGGCAAACTGGGATGGCTGAGGAGGATCCAGTGGTGACAAAGGAGCAGCCCAACCCTTGATAATAAGGGTTGGTAAGAGGATATTTGACAAACCAATTGGTGATAGGTGACTGAAGCAGAGGATAAAGGTTAGAAGGCACCTAGAGTCCCCATTCATGTCAAGGAAGAACAAAGAAGCAGCAGAGCAAAAGGGCGAGGCACAGGCTTAGCCGGAGAAAACTTCTTCACCTGGTAAGAGCGAAACCCAATCCTTGCTATTAAGAATTGAAAATTTAGAAGAATAAAATAAAGAGCTAAGGGAATAGCTAGTAGAGGGAAAGGCAGATCTAAGAGCCCCAGGGCTAGATACTTTGGTTGAGGCTGTGGATAGGGCCAAAAAGGGAGATGTTTCGGGCACAGTGTGTGCACCCTGTGCTGAGAAGCTAGTGGCAACAGTATTTAAAGTTTGTGTAGTAGACACCACCTTGAGGGAGACACAAACTGAAATCTGGGAAGTTGTTACACAAGAACCCATTGAGTATGTTATTGTTACACAAGAACCAACAACTGAGATGGCATAATCCACAAAAAGTGATCGGGTAATGGATACACATGAGCCCTTGGCTGGCACTGCTGTTTAACCATAACTAATAGTGGAGGAGGAAGTTAGCGAAGGGAAGGAAGGAGAAGCTAACATCCATGAGCATGTGGTCGACACTGTTGTTACAAAAGAACCAATAGTGGAGACAGAAGCCTACCCGGGGAAAAACGATATACATAAGTCTATGGATAACACTACGGTTACACAAGAACCAACAATGGAAATAAAAGCTGACCAAGAAGATAAGGAAATTGTGAAAAAATCTACTGATGAAGCTACTATTACATAAGAACTAGCAACCGAAGTGGAACATTTTCACCCTTAGGAGGCTATTACACCTTTAATTGGTAGTGCATGTGGGAGAACACTGGGTCTTGATGAAGGATGGTGTTCTGAGAAGATGTTATTGTTACTAGAGCTGCAAAAATGGAAGCAACAAACGCTCTCTCTACAAGAGGGGGTGATCTCGCTCCAAGCTCACAAGAAGATGATGGATTCCCTTAGAGAGAAATGGCTAAAGGAAGAATGGGAAAGAGAGTGGGAAGCATGGAGGCATAATGAAGCTATAAAGAAGGAGGATGAACAACTGTATCAACTGAATCGACGGGTCTCAGACTTGATGAATGATAAGACTAAGCTTCATGACCTTTCCCTAAACTTGCTAACATGTAGGCAATTGTCCTCGTCATATCTAGTGTTCCTATAGGAACATTATTCTTTATTTCAATTAAAAGCGGTTTTTGAGAATAGGTCCTATTTGGGTTCTTCAAATGTACTTTTCTGGAGATTTTTCGCTCTTGCGACTTTGATGACCAGAGCTTTTTGTGCAAGCTATTTTTACATAATATCATGTGTGAATATGTCAGCACAAAGATGGTAGCGAGTGTCTTCTCCTATATGGGATATTTGCAGTTGCGGGCCTTCCTTTCATTTATGAGGAATTAGATTGAGTGGCATCTGGCCATGAAATCAAGAGAAGCTAACAAGGAGAGAACAACATTGTGGGTCAGAGCTGAACTAGGGATGGTTTACGAACTCAGGTGTGAGTTTAAGTTATTCTTGAGCACTCTAGGAATCAGAGAACAGTTGGTCGACTATAGGAAAAGGATCACAAGGATCTACCTCAACCTGTATGCAAATATAAGAAGCCAAGCACTAGTAGGATGTCTTAAGTGCACTGAGGCCTGTAGTATTGAGATATAAGAAGGGGATCCTTTTGAGTACAAGAACTTTTTGGCTACTGTTACATGGGTGCCTGAGTATGATTGGATTGTGAAAACACTGGGGACATTCTGGATTGGCCTCAGATTCAAATTTCCTTTGATTGTCTTGCCAATAGAGGAGTATCAGACGGACTACCACCTATGTGACTATGAAGAGGAGTCTTGGCCATGATAGTTGATGGCCATTCAAGGGTACAAAGCTCCACGTGAAGACACTGCTGGTTCCTACAATTTCACAAACTTGAATCGGGGGTACAATAGGAGGAGCTGAGATTCTGCATGGGGACATGCAGTTGCTTTAGTCGGGAGGAGATGTTAGGTGTGGTTTTTTACCTATTTTCTACGCATTCTTTCCCAGTTTTGACCCTTCTGTCCTCTAGGCCTATGACTTTACATGATCAATTTCCCTATTTTCTCACCTTTATAACCTATTCTACTGTCATGTTATTTTGTCGTATTTTACTAAGTAATGTGATGCTTTATTCATTTTTTGTGGCTAACTGGGAGAGTATTGAAGAAGTATTTTGGGAAGCTCTTCTTCTTTTCAGGTGATGGATCGCAATAACAAAGCTATGAAGCAGACAAGAAACACAGATTAACTACACAAAAGGGTAGAACAGTTCGTTGTTACACATTGGATGCTGTTATAGGTTGCTATTACACATTGGATTCTATTACAGTTTTTTGTTACATATTGGATGTTGTTACACTACACACTAATACAAGAATCGATTGTTATGCCAAAAGTGTTGCCGCCAACGATGCCATGACATCCTTAACCATTATTCACTTGATGCTGTTGTGCCGAAGTTGAGAAATGTGGGTACTATTCCACATAACGGTTGTCGACAGTAGGGATTGTTTATTTTGGAAGCAACAGACCCAAGTGGTTGAAATCCTAACTACTATATATTTGTATTTAGAAATAGGTTGTAACTACTTTTATTTTTGATCAACATGATAATCGTGAGATTCCCATGACTGATCTATTTCTAATTTTGGGATGTAATAACTATAAAGGAGCTCAATTTTTCATGTACAAGGACACGACATATAGAAAAGTACTGTTACTCTGCTTCTGTAATTCTGAGTTTATTTTTAATACTAATTAGCATAGTGATGCTATTACTGCTCTTCAGCTAATTCGTTAATTACTTTTGTGTTAGTCCTATGCCCTGCTGAGGAGGAAGGGCCCTCCTCTTTTGAAGGGATTGCAGTGATAGAGGTAGTCTACATTCTAGTTTAGATAATTGATTTATGGTTTCTCTCTGTTTCTGTACAAATTGTGGATTACATTCACTGTTGTTTCCATTTACGTTATGTTGTTACACTGAGTTAATCAACAGAATGGTAGTAACCAGTTGGTGTAGATATTAGTTCCTGTGTGGCGTGCCTTTGCCTTGATATTTGCGAAGTGTGATTAAGTCTGTAGAGTGTTCTTATGTCTACATGAATGGTTTGATTCAACAATTTGGTTCAGCGACACCTTTTACTGTTTTCTGAATTTTCTTATTCTTGGCTGTGGTGTATCGGCACAGACAGTGCAAAATTTATTGAAACAACAAGACCTACTTTGGGTTGACAATTAAATGTTGTTGTCTTGGTCAATTAGGATTGATTAAAACAACACTACAGCAAGATTAAGACTTATCCTAGAGCTAAGCTTATCCAGAAAAAAACTCTGGTCTGCCAACCCACATAAGGTAACCACTACTAAAGCTGAAGTTCAAAAACTTCTTGATGTTGGTTTTATCTATCCTGTACCTTTGATGGAATGAGTCTCTAATCCTATTCCAGTTGATAAGAAACAAGGGACTATTCAAGTTTTTATTGATCACTGTGCCTTGACCCTGGCCTGTACAAAATATAATTATCCTACACCTTTCATTGACCAGATTCTTGATGCGTGCATTGGTAATGCTATATTTTCCTTTATGGATGGTTTTTCGTCTATAACCAGATCGAAATTAAACCTGAAGACTAGCATAAGACTTCTTTTATCTGTCCGCGGGGTACATTCTCTTGTCGTAAACTACCCTGTGGTCTAAAAATTGTTGGTGCCACTTTATAGTGGGCCATTCCTTATTCATTTCACGCTATCAAACACATCATTGAAGTTTATCTTGATGACCTTACTACTCGTTCTTTGCTTCGTGAGGATCATTCTGCACACATTCAAGAAGTTTTTCTTTGATGTCATTATTACAAAATCCAGCTTAATATGCATAAATGCATTTTTTGTGTACAATTTGGATGATAGTTAGGCTTCATTATTTCTAAAGAAGGGATCCATGTTGATCCCTCAAAGGCTGAGGTGATTATCAATTTTCCTCCTCCTCATACTATCTGACAACTTCAAAGACTTCAAGGAAATGACAATTGTTTATGGTGATTCATTACCAATTATGTTCACATTACCCAAGGCTTCATGCGCTTGTTGAAGAAAGGAGTACCTTTCATTTGGGATGACCAAGCCCAATGTTCATTTGATGATCTCAAACATGCATTTTTGTCTACACCTTTACTGATCTCTCCTGACTTCAACTAAGATTTTCTGTTATATCTTGCCACCTTGGAGTCTTCCTTAGGAATTGTTCTCATCCAAGAAAATGACATGTACAATGAACATCCCATTTACTATCTTAACAAAGGCCTCATTGGTCCTGAGCTTCGTTATTCCCATGTTGATAAGTTGGCCTTCGCAATAGTTATTGATGTACAATGATTGAGGCATTATATTTTAGTGTGAAAGACTACTGTCATTGCTGGCTCGAAGTGGATTGTCATCCTTCAGGAGTTTTACTTGGAGTTTTCTATTGCTGTCTAAAAAATCCTTAGCTTTCGTTGAGCATATTGTTGAGTTGCCTCAAACTGATGAGGAAGTTGTGGCCATGGACCCTTTTGCTGAGAATTATTGTTCCCCATTATTACTTATGACCCTTGGTATGGATACATTCTTCTCTATCTCCAAACACAACTTTTTCTATCTCACTTATCTTGTGATGACCATTTGCGTATATGCCACCAGTCTCTACATTATCTAATTATTGATGATACTCTTTACCATCACGGTGTTGACACTATCTTACATCGATGCCTTACTCATGAAGAAGCTGAACACATCCTTAATGATTTCCATGCTAGGGCGTGTGGTGGTCATTTATCTGGTCTTGCCACCGCTCATAAAATCTTGTGTTCAGGTTGCTTTTGGCCTTCACTTTTTAAAGACTGTATCTCAAGAGTCCAAAAGTTCCATCCTTGTTTAATATTTTCTTATAAATGCTCACTCATCCTATCCCATTACATCCAGTAGTTGCCTTTAGACATTTTTCCTAGTAGGCAATTGACTTTATGCAATTTAACCCATCCTCCCCCCAAGGTCATCACCATATCATTGTTGTTGTCGACTATTTTACCAAATGGGCCGAGGCCATGCCTAAATGTCTAAATGACAGTAACCCTGTTGATTTATTCTTCTTTAACCATGTCATTTCTAGGTTTTTTGTGCCTAAATGCATCGTGACTAATCATGGTTCACATTTCCAAAACCACATGATGCAGGAACTAGTCTTCAAGTTGGGTTTTCACCATGAACACTCAACGTCCTATTATCCTGAATCCAATGGGAAAGTTGAAGTTATTAATCGCACTTTGAAAACCATGTTACAAAGAATGGTGGGAAACATAAATCTAATTGGCATCTTATGTTATTTTCCGCCTTATGGGCATATCGAACCTCGATCAAATTTTCTACTGGATTTACTCCATTCCAACTAGTGTATGGGTAGAGTCAGTTCTCCTTATCCAGTATGAAATCTCTTTTCTTGAACTAGCTGTCAAGTTACTCCCTGACACTTTGGCCGAGGAAGAATGTCTCTTACAACTGAACCATCTTGATGAACAATGCCTTCTCGCTTTGGGCAATAATGAAACTCATAAAAAACTTGTGAAGGCCTAATATGATGAAACTGTTCAAACTTGTGTCTTCTCTGAAGGTGATCTTGTGTTGATTTATGACCATGACCATGATAAGTTGGGTGCCAGTAAACTTGAAACTATGTGGCATGGTCCCTATATTATTACAAGTGTTCAAAAGAAAGGGTCTTATTAGTTAGTTGATTATAAAGGGAATCCATTGTCGGAGCCCTAAAATGGGCTCTATCTGAAACACTACTATGCTTAGTTTCTTTGCATGGTCGCTTCTATACATTGTATATAAGTGTGCGTGTGATAAGTTTCTCTTTACTTGTCTTTAGAATTTTTCTTGGTTTTTGTGTGAGATTCGTGTGTCTAGTCTTTGATGCACAAATGTCAACACCATTGCTTCCTTATAGAGACTTTGTAGATGGTGCAAGTTGTTACACTAGGAATGTTGTTTCTGTCGCTTGGGTTCTCTTTTCACCCACTGATGAGCTTGTGAGTTCCATGGGTATTTGTCTCCACCTTGTTACAAACAATGTGGCTGAATATAGTGTTTTTATTGAGCTCTTGATTGAGGCCAGTTGCCTTGGCATACACCGTGTATTTGTTCATATTTACTCTCAGCTCATAGTGTTTCAACTCAACCGTCTCTATTATGTAAGGTATTCAAATCTCCTATGCTAATTTTTTAGGGTAAGTCTCTTGGAACATTTATTTGATTACATTGATTATTTTCGTATTCCTCGAGACCAAAACATATTGACTAATTTGTTAGCTAATTATTTATTAGATTGGCATTTGTCCCATCAATAGTTTTAACATGCACATGATACATTAGACATTCATTTTAAATACACATCATTTACACACAAAACACATAGAGGCTATCATTTTATTATATATCAAAAAGTTTGGGTACATAGTTCAAAAAATCGCAAATTGAGGCCCTGGATACTATGCCATACATATGTAGATTCATCAACAGCACACACCCCTATACTACCACCTTCACTCAATGGTGATCATGATAACATAAGATCGCATTTAGAATGCAACAAAAAAGGGTCCAACGATGGGTTGACTCAACACTCTGTATGCCTCTACTAGTGTCGAGGGTTATTAGCTATACTCGAAGGAACACCTAAAGTAAGCCCCTCACCATTGTAAGTGAACTCTCGAAACTCCTCGTCTTCATCCTTTATCTTTGCTGCAGGTTCTGTTGGGGCTTGGGCGAGTAGTCCATATCTCCTTAAAGGAGAATACCATACAGGGTGTGCAGATGCCACATCTGCATATCACCACAATCATGACTTAGTAACTATGTATCCAAACCAAACCAAAGAAAAAACATTACATATTCAAAAATCCAAAAAAAATAAAAAAAAATTAAAAAAACCCAAAAATGTTACCTCTCTCATCAAAATCCTTGCCAAGGGCAAAGACTATGTCTAGATCTCCCTGAAATCCACTCCATCGTAGGGGTATTCGTCCACCGGCAATGGAGGTGCTCTCAACCATTTCCAGTATGTATCTGGGAACCAACCACTGGTGTGTACTCCATCATCCCTTAGCATAATGGAGCACCACCTCATCATTAGTGACTCTGTTAACGGTGGATAGACCACATAATCCAGTATCATTGGCATCATCACCACAATCTTCTCAAAGAAAAAACTCACAAGCAAACTCCCATTGCCACATATTTGGTTCTTCCCCCTCTTCAGTTAAGCCTTGACATTCACCAACATTCCTTCACACTAGTTGAAAAGTATGGGTTCTAAACCTCTGATGCATAACTCTAGATGCGGTATCGTCACGATATGTAGTGCCTAGGACCCAACCACCCGTGTCATAGTATATGCTAGTGTACACAGAGTTAGGTCTCCTCTATATGGATTTTTTCCCTTTCCATTCCTCTACCTAGCTTGCAATGGGAAACCCTCATACATTGGATCGTTGTCCCGCTAGTGTTGTGTACCCCTGATAGTACCACATCAACTCCCCTCCTTGACAACCTAGTAAGGAAATATATATCTACCACCTCTATAGTGAATGACTCTAGACCAAATATGAACTGTCGAGTGTCTACATCAAACCACTGGACAATCTCAACTAGCAGAAAAGTCTCGTTGGTCATACTTGGGATTTGGAAAAACTTCCATAATCCACAATCTCTTAAGGAATTTATTGTTGGTGCATATCCCATGGCTTGGATTTCATTCTCACGATGGTGTCTCTCTCTCCAATCTGTCATGGTTTCTTCTGCACACAAATGATACTTATCAGTCATGACCACATTATAAAAAACACATTTAAAAATAGAAAATCACATTTGGAGAAACTTCCAT
This sequence comes from Pinus taeda, assembly GCA_000404065.3. Lineage (NCBI taxonomy): Eukaryota > Viridiplantae > Streptophyta > Pinopsida > Pinales > Pinaceae > Pinus > Pinus taeda. The sequence goes on along the minus strand of APFE030884516.1, from coordinate 6,224 downwards.
TAATTTTTTTCCATTAAACCATAGTCGCTCCCTTGCAACTGGGTGAAATCGACCTTAGTCATTTGCATTATTTAACATGCGTGCAAATGGGCTTCCAAAATCGATTTTCCCTCCTTACAAGTGTGCGATCGAGATAATTTCTCCATAAAAAATAATTATTTTTTTTACAATTTAACTGCGGCCAAAGAAACCTATGCGTACTTTATGAACAGAGGGACGTAGTTCGACTTACTTTGATGAAGATGACTCCTCTTTGGATCCTCTTGCTCCTACTTTCCCTAGCTCATAAGCCATTGGTAGCTCTCCCCTTCTTTCCTCTCAAATCACAATGATCAAATGAGGAGGTATGAGTTTCTGTTATAAATAATTTTAGCATCTTTTCAGAATACTCCACTTTAATAATTTTGGGGCTTGGAGGGTTTTTTGGCTTTATAATGATTTTTCTAGTTTACTTTTTGTAGGAGGTTTGGTGAGTGAACTTTTTGAGTCTCTTTTTGGGGGGATACCTTTTACAACATTGGGCCTGAGGTATGTTTCCTCTTACTGGCATATAGGGGTAGGTCCTTTTCATTGTCCTCATTACATTATTGATTTTCAGTGCCATCATTGTGCCTTAGGTCTGATCTCGTTAAGTTGTGACTTTAGCCTCTTTCCTTTATGCATGTCATCGCTTGGTGGTAGAGCTTACCCGATCATGGATTCCCTAGTTTAGCATCTTGTTTCCATATTGGTGTCCATGTAGTCATTTTTATTTCTTGTAAGAATTCCTCCTTCTGACCTGCCATGACTTAGAATCTAAGCCTCATGTCCTCTTCTTTGTCTCTTTTATGGCTATACCCCAGGAGGATTCCACCACTTTTATGCCTTGTGATTTCCACTCATTATCATCCTACTTTGCACGATCAACCTTGGTTTCCTCATTCCATCATCATCATGTTCTTGACCTACCATTCACTTTCACTTGGTGTTTTACCCTTTCTTGGAGGAATCACTGCAATGAGTGGTCCTATTAGCCATCCCCTTATCCTCTTTATGTCATGAGCAGTTCCATCATTACTGGAACCAATTTCTATCCTCTATACCACTCATTCCTCTAGGATGAGTTTTCTTTAAGCTCTTTTCAGACTCCTTAATTTAGAAAAGATTTCTGAGTGAACTTGTCTTCTTCATGCTCATAAAAGTACTTGAAGGCTCATCTACCCAGTACAAGTTTAACCATTTTCCAAACTGGGATAGACTAGTTAAAAAAAATTAATACCCTAGTATACTGTGGCTAGGAGGTTCTCCCTTGTATACTTTTATCACCTTTTGAGGTTTGGGGGACAACTTTACAAAAAATCAATTTATAAAATGAGAATGGAGGGAACATTTATTTCCATTAGTCATCAAATGGTAGCATCCTTTGCATCACCCTTGAACATGGCACCTATTCGTTTCATTATCTCTTAGTTTTATTTTAGCTTTCCTAGGAGCCATACCATCTATATGAGTCTCTTTACTCCTGCGGTTGGTTACTCTTCCAGTCATATGGAGCATGCTTCAATGCCTCCTGCATCATTGCATGATCATACATGGTGCTCATTCATCATGTTGGAAAGTCACTTTGTGTCATGCCACTATTTTTTAGAAGGAAGTCTTAGCCTGTGTCGACCATCTGCAGTAGCCTTTTGACCTTTTTGTGTCATCCATCCTTGTTTTAGTTGTACTTCATCACTTCATGAATTCATCTATACATCACATCATCTTGTTCTGTTCCATGTTGATTGATGGGGGATACATCAAGGCCCTCCTTCAATGGATCTTATCCTGTCGAATTCAACTCATTATCCAAGAGTTTGATCTAAGAACCAGTAGTACCTTGGAGCTTGCATACCTCAATGGCAGGCTTCCTTGCAATTGATAATGGGTTTATATCATTAGCTCTTGATTGGTCGAGTTCACTGGTGTTCAACATAAACTCATCTATTCACACTTAGTGGATTGTAATAGGTACCTTGGGGTCTATTTTCCTCATTGATGGTATCCATCATGTATGTTATTGGTTTACCTCATTGGTTAGTAATCAGATGGTTTCTGCCATGCTCGACATTAGCTCATATATTGGCATGATGTAGATTCATACAATCAAGGTTATGTCTAAGACCCTATTTTAGGGATGTCTCACTCTTATATGACATCCTTCCAAGGCTGCGTTGGAGTTATGTATCGTTTATGTACTTTGAGGATTATCCTGGGGCACTTCTCTATCTGTCATGTGTCCATAGTCCTATTGATGTATACTATGACATAGATCCATGATTTTATTTGTTAGTGGCTATGCTCATTCTCTCGAGTCACATGGATCCATTGTGTATATCTTAGTATCCATGTTCTAGCATTTCATGTCATGGATCCACAGTGTATGTTTTGGCGACCATGTTCAATATTTTCTTATGACCGAGCATGGGTATGACTACCTTGGGGATGTTATCTGCATAAATGAGACTTCAACTCTAGAGTCTTTCGATCTGTATTCCTAGATTTGTATTCTCACTCCTGTTTTGACCTTTGAGCTTTATCATAATGTATTTTAGTCATCAACTTCTCTTCTGACCTCATACATTAGGGGCATCTGCTATCAACTTATTTTACCCCCTGGGTCAATGTTCCTTGGTCATCAAGGTTGTTTGACATTTTCCAGGCCTTAGACCTCCTTTTTTCTAGTCTTACCCCACAATCGCATGGATGTAGGCCTATGAGAGCGATTAGAGCCTCCCAGTCGCTCCCAACCCTTCTTTATGCATGCCAACTATGGCTTTTTTCACTATTTTCTATCCCTATGACAAGGGATGTTTTATAGAGTGCCTTGGTACCTAAGGGATTAGTTCGACTTATCACTTATTTGAGTTGGCTAGGACATATCATTTATAATTTTCTATGACTTATCGTCGTCCTAAGCATCTACATACATCCTCTTGGGATCTCTCTTTTGCCTATTTATACTGGACTATTTGAGAGGGTTAAGAGGGTTTTTTGGACTAGAGAGTTTTGGAGAGCTAGAGTTCTAGAGAGATAGAGATCTTGAGTCTATGTTGTTATCTTGCTTCTAGAGAGAGAGATTGTGAGGTCCTTGTTACTTGAGTCTCATGCTCATTTCCTTGTTATAGAGGGGAGACTCTGCTAGATCACAAAGAGGAGTATTTTAGGTTAAGGTATATGCTTGTAATTTGATTTTTCCTAATTAATAGAAACATATGTTCCTTCCTCGTATCTATTTGTATTTAGCATGATTTATGGTGATTTCTATGATATTTTGATCTAACGATCTTTCGAGGAAGGTCACTTGTTGTCTCTATTTTTTGTGGTTGTGTGTAGGGATCAAGATCAGTTGCGGGCAAGGTAGATCACTCAAGTGGAGTGCGAGGATTTACATTAGACCAAAAATCCTTCCCCAACCTGTGAGGAGGCCAGATGCACACATATTTTCTTGTAGTACATAGAACTGATTGCTTGATGCATGTTTGATCATTTGGATTGGGACATTATTATATTTCTATTGGTATTTCCTTTTTTTGGTCTAGTGATCTGATTTTGACACAATATCATGGAGTAATAACTCCTTGCAAATATAGATGCAACAGTTCACAAATTACTGGTGCGAAGAAGAGAGATCATGGGAAACAAAATGAAGATATTTTCACTGAATGAGCTGTAGGGTAAGTTGGTAGATCTACCTAACCATTCTTCCATGAGGAGAAAAATGTAAGGAGAATTGGGGTCTCCCTACCTAGAACCCCTTGAGGAGACAAAAGTGGGAGAGGGGGACTCATTAACTAGCATGGAGAAGAAAGGTTTGGAAATGAGGGCTAGAATCTAGTGAATCCATATTTTCGCAAATCCAAAAGCAGTGAGCACGTGAAAAATAAATTGCGATCTCAATTTGTCAAAATATTTTAACATATTAGTTTAATGAACATGTTAGCGCTTGAAATTTCACCTCAAGCTGAAAAAGGTAAACTCCAAGGCAACATCAAACCACTTAGCCTCGTAGCTAGCCCTACGGGGTAGGAGAGGGCTCTCTCCAGTCTATCTCAGAAAAGGTCTTCAATTGGCTGAGACAACCAATAAAGAACACTGATTTTAGGCTTGTAAACTGATAAAAAGGTTTGATTTGGGATTTTTAGGGTTTTGGTGGAAAATTGGGGAAAGGCAATTTTGGGTGCGGGGATTGGACACAGTTTTCGCAGGGGGCTCTTTGGGGCGAGGTAGGAGACTGTATTGATGCCTTTGAAAGATTTTAATGGATGAGAATGACTGGTGAGGAGCTAGGGAGAGCAAGCAATCACCTTTAATTCTCCTTAAACAGCTGAAAACATTGATATTAAGCAAACTTAAAGGCAGAGCATAGCAACCATGAATTCTACATTAACACTTCATTTGCCTAATTTGCAGAAGAAAAAGTAAGAAGATGATTCACATAACAAACTTAAAATTACAAAGAGAAACACACCATCAATACATGTAACCACAAGAATCCCAAAAAGGACTGCAAAACCCTGGTCTTTCTTCCTTTGCCAAAAATGTAGAGATACAGTGAGTAATACAATAGAAGCTTTCTCCCTCAAAAGTCCAACCATGAAAATGACTAAGAAAGTACATAATATAGGCAAGCTAACATCTTTCCTTGCCTCTAGGGGTCGAGCTCACTATCCTAGGAGCTGTTTCAACCGATTCCAAACTGAGCACTAAAATCTAGGCATCAAAACAACTTGCCTCTATAAGCTAGGAAACCAATTCATTCATTTAATTTTTGCCTATCTCATGAATGAATCTTCTAGAAGAGATAAATAAGTGTCAAAGTATCATAAAATTACATCATTTACACAAGGAGGATCAAAATCCACTCAAAAAAGTCAAACCTAGTCAGAACTGCGTTTTGTTGAGCTGTAGGTGAAAAATTGAGAAAATGTGTTGATGCGTCGTGCCCCAATCCTGAACGCGTCGCGCGCCTTTGAGCCAAATTTTGAGGCACTTCCCAGAGTCCAAATGAGGAAAAAGTGGGCTTGTTGGAAAGGTATAGATGTATAATTTCCAACCCAAGTGGAATTTCTGAATTGGGTGGTAATTTTAACCTCCAAAATTGCAATCTCCCAAGACTGCTTCCTGTGTGTCAAAAAGGTGGCAGAAAGTCATTTTTTGCTTGTTTTTTGACCTTCTGGAGGCTCAAAACTTGGTGAAATTTCTTGGTAATTTTTGAGCAAGTGTATTTTTGCATGAAAAATCCAAAAATTCTGAGTTTTCATGAAATGGACCTCCCCAACGAAAGGGTCGCGCGCGGCGCGCTACGCGTTGGGGAAGAAAACCTGTGTGTGGCACAAAAACTTCACAATTGACAAAATTTTCTCCAAATTTCTTGAAATTTGGGCTGGGAGTCCCCAATCAAATATCATGCTCAGTCAAATAGGCTTTGGCCAAAATTTGGAGTGGATCGGGCCTTTTCTGTCGTTTTAGTGCCTTGGCTAACCTCCTTGGATCTAGCGATTGTAATTTTGACATTTCTCTAAAACCATGACACCTGTGCAAAAAGTGAAAGAGGCTTTTCTTCTTTGTCATGTTGTGGACAAAAACCTCTCTCCGTTTTCCCAAATTCATCTTTTATTGCTCTGAAACACCATTTGAGTGAAACTTATCCCGATGTGTGAAACAAGGAATTTTGTCGAAATGACGCGAAATGAAGGGGATAAGGAGCTTATAAATTCTTGGGGAAATTTTTGGAAGTAGGGAGGGATGTTAGGAAGCAGGGGAAAGTGGAATCTCAGAGATTGAGTGAGGGGAAGGGGTCCAAAAGGGAAAAACACAGGCCCAACCTAG
>APFE030884514.1:0-13499 GCA_000404065.3 Pinus taeda | reverse complement strand
TGTGTAAAAATTTCATTTACATTCACTGCTGTGTGAAAACAAAACTTACAGGGAGTTACAGATTTACCTTTTCACCTGTGTGAAACAATTCATGGATTTCAACAAAACAATCCACTGGTTTTCTTCATTTACTTTTCTTCCTGCACTGCTGTGCAATCTTTACTTCTTACATTACAATCAAAATTACTCTGCTTCATTTACTTTTCTTCCTGCACTGCTGTGCAATCTTTACTTCTTACATTACAATCAAAATTACTCTGCTGCATAAAACATTTTTCATTACAAACCCAAAAATATTTATGCACTTCTGTGCATTCCTCCCCTGCAATACAAAATTAATCTCTGTGTTTTTCATTCGCTGCTGCGAATTCACATTTCATTCTCCCCGTGTGAGTTTTTCACGCTGCAAGGGTCACTGCATTTTTCATATGCGATTACATTTTTTTTTACAATCCCCGTGGGTGTTTTGTTTCACGTAACAAAAAATGGGGTCAACGCTATATTAAAACATATATAAAAAAGAAATAAAAATAAACTTACGCCCATACACCATATTAACTTCTCCGTAAAAACATTGAATTCTTTACCAAAAAAATGTCAGTCATTAATCATAAGGTATGGGATGGTCCACGGTTAATTAGATTTTAACAGGCCCGTATGTATTTTGGACAGGTTAAACTGCGGAGTCCTTTCCTGGAAATCGAACCGCGGAGAGGATTTTGTTCAATCGAAAGGATATCGGACAGGGTGAGGTGACCGAGTGATACCTTCCGAAAAGTGTTTGAGGCTGACGTCACGGTTGGACAGTTGTCAGCATCGGAGCACCATGTCCGGAAACCACTTTATGTCGAAGAGTGGTGCGATATCATACTGGCGGTTTTCAGGTTTGTACTGAGTGGTTTTGGGTTGCCGTTGACTGATGGTCCGCGCGATTGGTGAAATTATAAATTTAACATTATATTTCATCCTAAATTGATTACTAAGTAGTTTTTTACCAATTAAATAGTTTTTTTCTTTTTTTTTAAAAGTGACTTTAACAATCACAACATTACACCTAAAAAAAATTACATACCTCTACATCTAATTAATTTGTAAAAACAACAATTAACTATTCCACTTATTATTAGTCAACTATCCTTTCTATCCCCTAATTAAAATTAGTCACGACTTTTTTTACATATTATTATACCTTTAAAGAGAATTGAGATATTCATATTTAAATTTAATTAAAAAAACAAAAATAGATTATTCCGTTTGTTATCTATTATTACATGGCTTATCCTTTTTCTTTATCCCAAATTACAATTCATTATCACATTTTCAAATCCCATCCCCTTTATATTTCCCGCAACTTCATTATGTTTTTTCATTTAAATTAATTTAATTTTTGATTTAATAAAAAATAAAAGTGAACATATTGGACGCGGAAACAATGCCGTATATCTTTTTATCAAATGATTAGGTTAAATTAACAAAGATTATGTTAATATAACATTAATTGCAAATAATATTGAAGTGAAAACTCTTAATTTTTAATAGCTCACTAGGGAATTTCAACCACCGAGCTTTTAGAAAGTAGCTGCTTAACAATATACCTATTCGCATTGAATTTAAAATCATGTGGAAGATATATCATAATGCTACACTAACTTCGAAAAATGTAAACTAAACTACATTTTATTTTATTTTTATTTATAAAAATATGAAACATTAAAACATCAAAATTTATATTTTTATAACATTATACCAACATTTTTAAAATGACATCACGACAAGGTACTATTCTTTATCACTCCACCGAAATGATGAATCCATTGTAATTTTCAGGAGAAAAGGCAATATAAATTCTCATGTTTGTTGGATTTTTCTTTTCATTTATAAAAATTAAACGAATATATATATATATTAAAATGGTATATAATATTTAAAAATAATAAAAAGTAAGTTATAGTAGTTTAATTAGTTATCTTTCAATTGTGACTTGGTTTATTGAGAAGAGATAGCTATACACTTAAATGTTTATTAGTACCTACTTGTGAGAAAAGTTGTTGAGTTCTTCCAAGATACGAAAAAGAAAATAACAAACTCTAATATTCAAGTAACATTTATCATTTATTTTAAAGAGTAAGAAAATGTTTTCACAATAATTCTTTTTAAACAAAATCTAATAAGATATTATAAGTTTTAAAATTTAGGTACCAAAGGACAAGTGGTTCCCTAAAGCTTTGATCTTTGGCTTAGGGAAAAGTGTCCAAATTTATTTTTTACTTTTCTCCTAAAGTGACTTTATAAGTGATAAAGCCAATTTAATTTAAAAGTGACTTTATAAGCGGTAAAGTTACCTTCTAATTTAAAGTGACTTTATAAGTGGTAAAGTTACATTCTAATTTAAAGGTGACTTTATTAAAGGGAATGAAGAATTAGAAACTCAAAAAGTGACTATGGGAATAAAATACTAAGTTGGTCTTTATTTAAGTGGGTGAGTTAAAAAATATAGAAAGTGATAATTAAATACTCATTTATTCTCATCCCTAGATCTAACTGAATCTTAGTCATTAGATCTTAGGGTAACCCAAAAAGTCATTTAGAGAATAAAATGAGAAGAGAAGAGGAAAAAATCAATTCATTCTTTCATAAGCATTTGAGAGAAAGAGAAGAGAGAGCAAGGAGAAAATTTTTTAGCAGTGAAGGAGAGCACCAAGAAGACATTTCAACAAATCTAGGCAGCAACATTTATTGGCACGCATCCCAAGGAAAAACTGTAGAGGAGGAGAAGGGCACAGAAATTTAAGAAGAGGTACAACAAGTTCTCAACAAGTTTTTCAAATCTCGCCATACAAAATTTAATGTTGTTTTATTGTTGTAAAAATTTCTATCTTGGGTGTTTTCTCATTGGCATGATTTTCGAGGTGGAGTTCAAACACATAAATCGAGATAAGTTGTAATTTTTCGTCGCTGGAACTTTTACTGTGTATTTAGGTCTCTCTGTAAAAGAATTTTCAGAAATAAAGAATAGCTCTCAAACTGGTTATCCCCAAGAGTTGTAGGAGGTTCTTCTCAGATCACATTGACAAAAAAATCACTGTGTTATCTCCTGTGTGTGGCTGTTATAATTTTCTTGTGTTTTATTTCTGCAATTTCAGCACTTGTGAAATTTCTAAATTTGTGTTTTCAGAAAATTATTGTCATTTCCAGATTTTAGAATTTTTATCATGTTTGGATTTAAAACTAAATGCATGAAGTGATAAGGAAAACATATAACCGGAGTGGGGGTTGGAATTTCATCATGGAATTCGAGCTCGGTTGGCTGAAAAGTGCAGTTTGGGACAATAAAGTGAAAATTATAGCAAGCTGATTTTTACACAGAAAACAAAAACCTTTACCACATATTTGAAAATTTTAGTTTGGTAGGATAGTGGAACATGTCTTTGGGTTTGAGAGTTGAAGACAAGTTGGATGGGAAGAACAACTACAGTGCATGGAAGGAGAGAATCTAGAGCATCTTTGAGGAAGCAAAAGTCTGGGACATTATGGTAAATACCACATAGAACCTAGCAGTAGTGCCTATTGACCTTGTATAGTTTGAAGATTTTAACAAAAAAAATTCTGAGGAAAAATGATTGATTCTTGAAGGAATCAAGGACCATGTCATTCCTCATGTGAGATAAAAGACTTATGCACATGAGATGTGGATATTCTTCACCAATCTTTACCAGAGCTCAAATAAAAACATCAAAATGGTCCTAGAGGAGAAATTGAAGGCCATTAAAATGGCTAATACTGACAGTGTTACAACATATCTTACAAACATCACTTTAGTGAGATATGAATTGGTAGTCGTAGGTGAGATCATTTCACCCACTAAGTTGGTAAGGATTGCTTTGAATGGTCTTCCCAAGACTTGGGATAATTTTGTGGATGGCATTGTTGCACGAGAAAACCTTCCTGATTGGGAGAGGTTGTGAGATGACTACATTCAGAATGAGATCAGAAAGAACCATCTTGGGGTAACCAAACAGGTGGAGGTGGATGACAATGTGGAATTGTTAGCAAGAGGCAAGAATGGCAGAGAAAAGAAGCACGCTTCCAACAGTGGAGGCAAAGGCAATGGTAGAGGCAAGTAGCAGAACAAAGAGAAGGACTATTCCAATGTCAAATGTCGGAATTGTCAAAAGTTGGGACACTATATTGTTGTGTGTCCGGAGAAGAAGAACAAGAAAGGGAAAGACAAACGCATGGTGGCTTCTGCAAAGATAGAGAGCTTCTCAGATAGATTTGATCGGTCGTTTGGGTTCACAGCTTGTGAGGCCACTAGTGCAAGATCACCTGCCATATAGGTTCAGAGGAAGTGTACATTCCCTGCTACTAACACAGCATATTCTAGCATTTGGTATGTTGATATCAGTGCTTCGTGGCACATGACAGGAGTTAGAGAGTACTTCTCAGAGCTTTCAGAGGGTGATACTGATATGGAGGTAGTACTTCATGATGACAACATTGTTAGAGGAGTAAGTGTGGGCACATTAACATTTGATAAGGGATCCAAACCTCCCTTGAAAGTTTCAGATGTTCTATATGTGCATGGAATGAAGAAGAACTTGATATCTGTCTCAGCGCTTGAAGATAGAGGGTATGATGTGTTTTTCAGGAGAGGACAAGTGCTTATATATCCTAGGGGAACTCCAGCTTCTTTAATTAAAGAGGTTGGTGTGTGCCATGCCAAGGTGTACAAGTTCTCATTCCAGCCCCTTACGACATTGAGTAGCAACACCTGAGATAGGACCGATAATAGATCTATCAATTCAGAGGTGTGTGAGATTTGGCACCACAAGATGGGGCACATGTATTTGAGTAAATTGCGGGAGATCACCACAGGTGTGCTAGATTTCAGTTCTGATCACTTTGATGTATGCAGAGGATGTGCTATGGGGAAGTTTGCCAGATCCCCTTTTCCCAGCAGTGACATCAGAGCGACCAGGACCCTTGACTTGATCCATATCGATGTGAGTGGTTAGATGTCTCATGTATCCTTGAGTAGCTATGAGTACTATTTTTTATTCATTCATGACCACTCGAGGAAGACCTGGATTTATTTCTTGAAGACCAAGAGTGAGGTCTTCAAGTGGTTTCAAGAGTTCAAACCTCTTGTGGAAACCGAGATAGGTAGGAAGATCAAGGTCCTGAGGTCGGACAATGGAGGGGAGTATACCCTTGGTGAGTTTGTTCATTTTTGTGTTGAGGTAGGCATTAGAAGGGTGTTCACAATTCCTTACTACCCCCAACAGAATGGGGTTCCAGAGAGAAAGAACAGATCCATTGCAGGGGCTACCAAAGCCACGCTTCATGGTGAGGGGTTACCTTTATTTTTGTGGGCAGAGTCCTGTAGCACTATTGTGTACATGCAGAAGATGAGTCCACATCATGCTTTGGGGAATGTGACTTCAGAGGAAGCTTTTTCTAGGAAAAGGCTTGATGTTGGGAACTTTCATATCTTTGTGTGCCTTACATATTCATATGTCCCCAAGGAGAATAAGACCAAACTAGAGCCCACTGCAAGCAAGGGAATCTTCGTGGGTTATAGTAGGACCTCGAAAGCTTATCAGATTTATATTCCTACGCAGAGGAAAGTGGTTGTCAGGCGGGATGTGAAGTTCAAGGAGGAGAGAGCTTTCAGGACGTCACAGGAGTTAGAGTATCCAGAGTCACCAGACCCTCAAGAGAAGCTGAGTGAGCCACATGGATCGAGTGGTTAGGGATCAGGAGGTACATCGATTACAGTGTCAAGTTCATTAGTGAGTAGTGGTCTCAGAGTTAGGCGGGTGGTTCTTCGAGCAACATGCTAGGCAGTTTGCAGAGCAGTTAATGGGGTAGTCCACTAATGGACAATTCGCATGGTACTTCAACATCTATAGGCACAGAATCAGGCATGAGGTTAGTTGGTAGGCCTTCAGGAGTTCAGGCTTCTGATGATGATGAGGATTCTTTCACTCTGGTCGGAGAAGTATGCTTAGGGAAGAGGAAGCCAAAGTGGATCCAATATACCTTGCGTGAGGCCACATGAGTTGTTGGGCCAAAGAGAGCAATTAGAGACAGTAAACCACCTGAGTGGTTCTGTAGTTACATGGCAATGGTAACAAGAATTGTTGACTGTGAGCCTTCTAGTTATGAGGAGGTAGCCAACCAGTAGGTTTGGAGGGAGGCCATGATGGAGGAGTATTCTTCTATTATGAAGAATGATGTTTGGGAGGTAGTGGTGAGGCCCGAAGGTATATGAGTTGTTACTTCTAGATGGCTCTACAAGATAAAGCATGTTGTAGATGGCAGCATCGAGAAGTTCAAGGCTCGATTTGTGGCGAGAGGGTTCTCACAGGTAGAGGGAGTTGACTATGAGAATACCTTTGCTTCCGTAGCTTGGTATACATCTATTCGCTCCATTATATCGATTGCAACAGAGATGGGTTCAAAGATCCACCAAATGGATGTGAAAATCGTATTTCTCAATGGATTCATTCAGGAGGAGGTTTATATTGAGCAGTTGGAAGGCTTTAAGGTGCATGGGAAGGAGTCCCATGTATGCAAATTGAAAAAGGAAATGTATGTCCTTAAGCAAGCTCCGAGAGCTTTGTATTCGAGGATTGATACATACTTGCAGCAGATGGGTTTCACAAAGAGTGAGGTTGATCTGAACCTATACTTCATTATGGTGGTCTCGATTATAGATAGGGTGATGGAGTGAGACTAGAAGGGTACATGATTCAGATTGGGCAGGTTGTGCTTCAGATAGGAAGAGTACTTCTGGGTGTTGTTTTCGGTTGGGTTCGGCAGTTGTGTCATGGATCAGCCATAAACAACAGTCACTTGCTTTGAGTTCAACTGAGGTAGAGTATATGGCTGCTAGTTTCACTAGTTGTGAGGACATATGGCTTCACAAGATGTTCTTTGGTTTATTTGGTAAGGCATTGAGACCTTCAGTAATTTACTGTGATAATCAGATTTATGTAAAACTCATGGACAATCTAGTTTTTCATGACAGGTCAATGCATATTGAGATCAAGTATCACTTCATTAGAGACTATGTTGAAAAGGGAGTTGTCAATCTTAAGTACATTTCCGCAAATGAGCACGTAGTGGACATTTTCACCAAAGCCTTACCACGGGGTAAGCATGTATACTTCAGAGACAAGATGGGAGTGGTGAGGAACACTTTCCTCAGTAAGAGGGAGTGTTAAAATTTGGGTACGAGAGGACAAGTGGTTCCCTAAACCTTTGATCTTTGGCCTAGGGAAAAGTGTTCAAATTTCTTTTTTACTTTTCTCCTAAAGTGACTTTATAAGTGGTAAAGTCAATTTAATTTAAAAGTGACTTTATAAGTGGTAAATTTACATTCTAATTTAAAAGTGACTTTATAAGTGGTAAATTTACATTCTAATTTAAAAGTGACTTTATAAGTGGTAAAGTTGCATTCTAATTTAAAGGTAACTTTATTAAAGTTAATGAATAATTATAAAGTGAAAAAGTGACTATGGAAATAAAACACTAAATGGGTTTTTATTTAAGTGGGCGAGGTAAAAAAATAGAAAGTGAGAATTAAATGCACATTTATTCTCATCCCTAGATCTGAGCCATTAAATCTTAGTGTTGGGGGATTTTATCTCCTAGGGCTTTTGGGTGGAACCCTAGAAGACTGAAAGTTGTCTAAACAAAGAAACATGCATACACACAACCATTATGCTAGCAAAAGCTAATTCTGAAGTAAGAAGGACGTACCTCACGTCCTACGTTCAGGTAGTTCCTCAAGGGTCCAAACCCTTCTTCACATCCCTTTCTCTCCTTTGCCCTGCAAAACCAATAATTCCAAAGAATGCAACAGTATATGGACAAAGATTTATACAAAAATCATCTTTATGTTATAAAAGAAGGAAGTTAGTTATGAACTTTTTAAACATCCATTCATACATGAAATTCAAACATGAACATCATAAACATAAAGAAGAAGCATATCGGGAATCAAGACGTGTTTCTTTATTATAGACAAATAGAAAGTACAAAAGGAGTAATATCACCTGAGCAACCTTTCACAGGCTCCAAAGCACAGCTTCCTTCCAGATCCGTCCCGCCTCAAGCCTCTAGCATATCTCCTTCCAAGACTCACTCCATGATGCCATAGCTAAGGGATGAACATCAAATCACAAGGAAACAAGGGTTTCATGTACAAATGGGGGAAGTACATAAGGCACAAGGGTCTTCAGACCTGGCCAGGGGAAAATCTCAGTATAATAACCTTTCTCTCTCTTCTCTCCTCCCTTATGCCTTCCCTTTGATGTGTTTTTATACCAATTCCAAAGTAGTTTTTTAGTTAGGAATTTGTTGGGAACAGTTGGGGCCACGGGCACTAACAGGTGATTAGCAGGTAAAACCGGCGATCTCCACCCGAAAATAAGGAGTTTTATATTTTTTTAAGTGTTTTAATACATATACGTGGGTTGGGTATATATGGACCCGCGTATACACACGTTTAACTCAGGGAAATGTCACGTATAGGGAATAAAACACTATTTTTTAAATTTGAGACCAAGTCTGGAAGGAGGGGTTGCCCTAGGCCATGAGTGCAACATCACAAACCATAACAGTGACATTTGGAGCTATAATAGATGCCCCCTAAGATATGAGGTCAGAAGGGGAACATGATGGCCGAAATATATTAAGCAAGTACATGGAAAGGAAATTTGCCAAAAGCCGAGGAGTACTTCACCAGAATTCAGGCTGCCAAGCCACAAAAGGAGATCAAGAAGAAACATCGTCTGAGGCGGGCATACCCATGCTCAGAGAAAGAAAAGCATGTCCGCATATCAAGTACAAGCGGATCCACTAAGTATACAAGTATAAATGACTGGGAAATACATAATGGATCATCTGATCATGATCGAACAAGTACATGTCTGAATATCACATATAAAGCTGTCAATGATGCTGAGAAATACAACGGATCACTGATATCAAAAACTGATCCCAAAAGGTACCAACTGAACATGATGGAAAAGGATGGTACTACACTACGAACTCAGGTGCCAGCAATAGAATGTCGCCATGACTGACTGCAAAATATAAGGTGGAGTGGTATCAACTAGCAGCAACAGGAGCAACTATCAAGTGAACCAATGAATGCTGATACAACTTGAGGTCTTCACCGACCGCTGTGGTACATTTCTACACCATGGGAATAAATGATCTCAAGTCAACCATGTGAGAAATAGTTTGATTACCGGTCATTAATGTATACCGTTAACAAAGGCGAGACTACTCACCGATGATGATAATGAGCGTCAAGGTACCCAGTACAAACCAATAACTGCGAATAAATGAGTTCGAGTCGAACACTTGTAAGAATCTATCGATCAGGAGACAATGATGGTTTCCCATTGTCAATAGCGAAGGATCTGCAACTAATGACTGCAAACCCCAAGGTACTGCCAAATGGACTCTAGATCTTTGCCCCAGAGCAATGAGTCGGAGTCGATAGGGAAAGATCCGCTAGAAGGAAGGCATTAAGGCATCCTTCATCAATCTAGCGCGAGTGTAACCTGTAGGCCAATAATGTGGAAAGGAATCGGATGAAGAAAGATGTAGTAACCGAACCGAGGTACGTTTCTGGCATACACAAGATGTAGCTAGCAGGCAGAAACCCTATGAACCAACCAATAATGAAAGCTGACACAGAGGCGGGGTATCCACCAATAGGGTCAAATGGAAACCAAGGTACCACACGAATCCCAATGTGTGATAATGTAAGCTGACGTCGAACACAAGGGAAACACTCAGTCAAAGACCCATGATACTGATCGATGCTGAGCACAAGGTAACCTATCAATAATGAAAATAGGGCCAGGGTGCAACTCTAGGGCTGCCCTCAGAGCAAGATGTCGTCATCGATAAGGACAAGATCCGCCGACAAGAAGTCAATGGGGACCTTCTCAAACCAGCACGAGTAGAGGACCAATATAATTGATGTGATGTAAGGCATGATACTGACAACCATGATGGCCGACTGAAAAATGAGTCAAGAGACACCGCAGAGAGGCCGACTCAAGCTAACTTCCTTTGAACAAAAGCACGACTCAATGTGACTATGGCAGCATATGATGAATATTGTATAAGTTCGTCATGCAGGAGGCATGAACGAACCCTCCATATGATTGGAAGAGATAAACAATCAGGGGAGAACTGACTCAATAACAATGGTTAAGGCAAACCTAAGTCAAAATAAATCCCACCCAAGCAGAGTAGACTTTGTTTTGAGTGCTTTGTTCAAGGGCGACACGACTGACTCTAGCTGCCAATAATAGATGGAAATACTGTCCCGTTCCTGCTCTTTTTGGAATATTTAATTTTTTTGTCTCTTTCTCTTAAGCTTGAAAAAGAATAAAAGAATGCTATGGTACAATGGAAAGAACGAGTGTCGATGAAACAGATGATCTAGTTCCTGGGAGTGGAACATTCCTATGCTCAATGCAGGGAGGCGAAAACTGGTCAGTGACACTCAAAGGTGTGTTCCTTCCACGGGTCAAGGTGTGTAAAGTTGCAGAAGTCAAAGGTATGCAAGGTTGATTTTGCAAATGTCATGGTCAAAAGTTGGCTGAAACACGAATCCAAGTGAAGCCAGCTCTAGGCCAAAAGGTGCAAATGGTGAACATGCAATGCAGTAATACAACTCAACACAAAGGAGCCTCTAGGGTATAAGGCTAGAACAAAGCGAAGAAGCTAAGAGGAATTAATCTTCAATGCACAAGCCATGGAGGGACTACAGAGGACACCCGAGCCTACTCAAATTGAAGTAGCATGGGCAACAAATGTCAGTGAGGTGCTAACTACGATGCCCATGTAAAGGATGGCTCTACCATCATGTCATGATTTTAAAAATCGGTGAGTGAAGATGGCTTGCAAACCGTAACACGATGGGATCGACCCTATGGCAGATGTATCGACAGATGAAGGCTAGTATGCATGATGCAATGGAAAAATGATGTCCCTAACCTATATTCCAGTGAAAAAATGATACCTTCCATGACGGGTCAGCAGTCATGGAACCGTCTTGAAAAAGTCGAAAAATGTCCAAAATGTCCTGAAAAGCAAACCAATCTCGACACTCCAAGCTCCCAAGTTAAAAGTCACATGAAACCAAAGAAAATGAAATTTTGAAAAAAAAATCATTTTCAAAACTTATAAAAAGGATTTTGGACTCACCATTGTTAGCGTTTGAGTTGGAGAGAAAATATTTGGACCAAAAGGAGCAAATTTACCGTGCGTCAAATTCAACCATTCAAATTCCTCAAAATCTTCCAGGTAACCCTTACACTTAGCTTGCAATTCATTGTGATTAGTTTTAAGATTTTTCATTGATGTTTCACCGTTGAACTATTCATCAAAATTTCGTCGCGGCGTATACGCGGGTTGATAATGTGAAACCCGCATACACGTGAGCCCTATACGCGACTGTGTATATAGTAACCCGCGTATACACCGTGAGCTAATTTTAATAAAAACTAACGGTTGAAACTTGAATTTATTTTCAGGATGCCGATCACATGGCGTGAAAGGGAACATGCAGTGGTTGATAATGAGGTTATGAATGATCCTCAAGCCTTGGATGCTTTACGAGGATGCAGTTTGCTCAAATTCCTCAAACTGCCGAACATGAAAGCCAATGTGTGACTGCTTGAATTGCTCATTGACTATTGGAATGTCGATGAGGAAGCCTTTATGATAGATAAGATGCCACTCAGAGTGGAAGTGGAGGACATATATTTTATCACGGGCCTTTCCCGAAGGAGAGAGGTAGTACAGTCCCGGGGCAGGACACGGAGTAGCCTCACCATAGAGGACTATGTAAAGATATACTGCCCAGGACATCCCAAGAAAGTTGGTAGCGAGATATCCATTGCACACATGGAGAGTTTATCACTAAGGATCATCCTGTTCACCATAGCTCGAGTGAATGGATCATCCTCACCGCATCAGGCATCACGGCTCAACATGAGCGTGGCAGTGGATTGTCTCACCACAGTGTTTGACTGGTTTACTCCTCTTCTGGCCAGCATGAAGAGCCAGCTCAATTCCATTAAGAGGGGACAGACCAGAAACTTCGGCTACGGGACTATTTTGTGCACCTTCTTCTTCGAGAGGATTCCCGCACTCCGCCCCAGGGTAGCAGTTTCCATCAGCACCCCACGCGATCCACGCATAGGCCGGTGGGCTGATCTGATGAAACGTCCGGGGGGTGGGGAGGTTCCTAGGACTACATTCGACGATGATTTCTTCACCTAGTGGGATCAGCAGATCATCGCCATAGACGACTACCCCTATGTCGGGCTGGACTTCCGAGGAGATCCTGACCTAGCATTACCGCCAAATGCAGCGTGGGTCGAGATCAGTAAGACTTTTTTGATTTTATGATTTTTTTGATTTTCAAATATAATGATGCATTTGAAAAATATTTTTTGATGTTATTCAAATGACTAATATGATGATCATGATCCAAACATTGGGCGAGTACGACCAGATGGACTCCCACGGCAAAGACGACGTGGCCGAGGAGCCGAAGAGGTGGCTGAAGAGACAAAGTGGACTCTACAGAACGTCCAGCGACACCTGACGAGACTAAGCTGTCGAGTATCGATGGTTGCTATGGAGGACCTTCCGGAGGATATGCAGCGTCATGTGGTTGGCATGCCACGTGACTGGGTTCACACTTTTTGGCGTGTAGCCAACACGATAGTTAACTACTTGGTTGCTCATCCTGAGCCGGGGAATTAGATATGCCGGATATGATTATGGGCATTTGAGTCCCAATTTTGTATATTTTTAGACAACATATGTACATTTGAGATACTTTTATGATGATATATATATATATACAGCTTGACTTTTTGATGCTTTGATTTTATGATGAATGATTGATGTGCCAGTCTAATGCTTGATTAGCGATAGAATCAGCTAACCCATTACGAGATCTTGGAATGTGCAAATAATTAATATAAACAAATGATCTTTGCAACAACCTCACTCTTAAATACTCGCGATATAAACATGGATCCCTTACCCGATAAATGTTATTTAATTGAGACACTATCAATTGAGAATCGAGATACACTACTAACGAGTCGATCCCATAAGAGATTTCCTCGGATAGTAAATTAATAATGGCAGTATACTCAACCATATTATTCGAAGCAAGACCAATGCATACGCCTCTTGATACCATCAATTGACCAATTGGATAATAAAGTACCCAAGCTGCGGAAGCGAGATTCCGAGTGTGTCGACTAGCACCATCGGCGAATCCGAAAAAGACCAAATCATCCATCAACACCTGCAACAGCAGACCAAAAAAGTGTTGACATCACGAAGTTCTCGATAATGCATGTACAAATATACATAATATACAAAGAAGCCATTGCCTAATTTCCATTCAAGCAAAGTACTTCTTCAGGTAGAGCCCGTTT
>APFE030884505.1:0-14241 GCA_000404065.3 Pinus taeda | reverse complement strand
AGGTGCTTTTGAACCAATAATGGGAAATTTTGGTAGAGGTTCCCATATTCATGGAAATGATGGAATCTAAAAAAACCATGTTTGTAGTCAATGGTTTATTTCCATAGTTTATCTTGGTAGAAAATCTTATTGGATTTAGGTATGGGATTTGAGATGTTCATGTAAACACATATATGAGTGTAAAAGATGCACCTTTCTTGCTTGGTAGCCTTTAATATTTTGACAAAGTGCACCAGAGCATTTCTAATTCTACCAATCTTATCCCAAAATTTTGTAGTTATAATGTCCCTTCTTGGTGAGATAGCTTTAATTACACTTCGAGAGGGTGATTTTGATGCAGTGATACAAATATTATGCATGTCAAAATTATTTATATGCTTGTATTCTATAGAACTGGTTTAGGTCACATGATTTCTATGTGCTTCTGGTAAAGGCTGATTTTGGTTAAGTGCATATTATTGATGTTTTCTCTTTTGGTATCCTAATTTGGATATAGATGTATGACATGGATGGTGATCCAAGATTGAGACACATAGATCCATGGATAATCGTGGTGATGTGGAACATATAGTTAATTATGATTTATGAATGATACATGATTTGTATGATTATATATCCTTAATACTATATTGAGAAAGATGTAGTAGGGGATCTGGTTATTTGCAAACAGGGATGCTCAAATTATAAATGATTGTGGAAGTCATGTGAAAGTCATGTGGAGAATCATGATACATGATTTTTATGATTATATATGTTTAATATTGTACTGAGAACGATGTGGCAGCAGGTATGGTTATTTGGAAACAAGGATGTTGAAATTATAAATGATTGTGGAAGCCATTTCACCTTTAAATAATAAAAAAACAAACAAACTCTTAAAGCAAACAAAAAGAAAAAAATATATCACTCACTATATCTATTTTATAATACAAACTATATCCACCGTGTAGAATGCATACATTTTTCCTCTCATCCACTTCTTTATTATGGAAAGTAAGTAAACATAAATGTTAAATGATATTGTACATAAAATATTTCTTTTGAGTTTTCTTTTTATGTCCTCAAATTAATAAAAATAAAAATGGTAAAAACATTTTTACTTTTGGGGTTTTTTTTATAAGCTTGCAGGCTCATTTAAATATTATTTTTTCCTATTCACTTTTAAAATAAAATTTTATAATGTTTTTTACTTTATTTTTTTAGTAGAGCTAAGTATTTTGACTTTAAGTGTGCAGGTCACAGATCATGAACGAAAAAAATTATTTTGGTATTGAGTACATTTTATCACTTTTTCAAACTCATTAAAACTTATAAAAAAGTAAAACCTTGGAGTTATCAACAGAATACAGTAACTAGAACCCAATCCAGAACCGAGAACACTACAACAACAAACAAAAGCAACTAAAACATATTTTATAAGGTATACACTACTTCCATGTGTTGATCCTGCATGCATACGCACTTTCCTCAAAGCGAACCAACGTACAGATATGAAAATCAACTTTATGATATATACATTGCTTTGATATGCAGAACCAGCGTGTATACACTCCTTTTCTAAAGTGAACCTGTGGATATATCTGTAAATGATGATTTAAATATTACAATTATTCTAGACTTCAGTCATACCCAAATCATCATATTTACAGACTACAACATGCGCCAGTTATTGAGATACATGATCAAACCACATAAAGATAATTCAATTCAAGCCTTAAGATCCTGATACATCATTAGATCTTATCCTTCATCATTAGCTAAGATTCATCCTTGGTTCAGATCCAGCAATGCATCATAACCCAATAACCTGCATACTAGATCTCACACTTCATCAAATATTCGATACTTCCACACTTTGGCCTAATGATCTTCTCCTCCTTTTATAGTTTGTAGACCTTTCTCAATACCATGGACCAAAACCACTTAGGACCAATACCTTGGACCAAATACCTAGGGTCAATACCTCAGACCCGATACCTTCGATGAATATCATGGATCATGGACCAAATAATTCAAACCAAGAATTTATTTTTCCAAGGTATACACGCTTTTCTGATGCAGGTGCATCTCACACTTTTCTTAATTAAAGAAAAATCCAAGTGGAGCGATGAAGAAGTGGACCACCGAAGCTGAACGAAGGGAGAAAAACAGAGGAAAGTCTACTTTAACGCAGAAAAACACACTTAAAGTAGATTTAAAGCGGATATGACTTACCATTGTTAACAACCATGCATGCGTTTTGGAGAGCTTTCGTTGGTGAAAAACAAGGAGGTGATAATGGCTATCCTCAAAGAAAAAACACTTATAAAGCACAAATGTACGTGATTAAGAAAAATCATCAACGTCACCCTCTCCGATTGTGTTGATCGTTGCATAATTTCCATGTGTTGTTCCTCTGTTTGATTACGATAAGATTTGATGAATGTTGATGGAGGTGATTGTAGACCCGTGTTTTATGGGTAGTTTCTAAGTAACAATGCCTTCCAAAGTAGAGGGTGGAGAAATTCACGTGGGTAACTGTTGTTTCTTTTTTAAAATGCTGCCTTTAGTGCTGGTGATCGCTAATCAAGTTGGCCATAAAAACAAGGAGAGGATCTGATCGATCCTTCCAATATAACACTTCATGTATATATATGTGACAGAGATAGAGAGCGAAATATAGAATAATAGATAGGCGTTGTGGATGAATAGAATGTAATCGATAGCGATTTGGTTCTAAGGCTGGAATGCCTTAGAACGCAATTGTTTTGTAAATATATAAGAGCATGCTCAATGTTAATTACATATGCCTATGTGTTCATGTTCCGTGTTAATTATATACGTCTATGTTTTGATTAATCCGAGCTCCCTGGAATTGATAATAATTAGCAGCAGCTGTAGCTGAAATCAATCAATCGTTTATCTCTGTAATTAAAGCTACCTGCCCCACTTTCTTGCTGACAGTTTATGTGAGCTTAAGATGCATTTTATTCAGTCTCACCGAGTGTTGATGGCAAGGGTTTGCTAGTTCAGTGATCGCCCAATTTTTGACCCGTATGGATTCAGTCGCATAAGGGTATTTTGCTGGAATACGATATTGCTATTAATAGCTATTTGTTTCAAAAAAAAAATCCACGAGTTTAAGGACGTGCGCGCCGATGTCTATAGAGTCGCCCATATTATTTTTAAAAAGCCATATATTGCTACGTGGTAGTGAGTTTTTAGACTTATATTGCATGCTTGAGATGGTGTTTAAGGGATGATCGATATCCACGTTAATAAACTGAAAGGATTAAAAGGTTAAAATGCTTCCGATAAGGCTTAGTGGGCCCATAACCCATAGGTCAAGGATCGAAATTTTTTCAAGAAAGGGGATTTTGGAAAATACCCAAGATCTCTTTTCATCATTTTCCTTCTATGAAAGTGCATGTATACGTATATTCCTCTTGTATAAATTGAACCTATGTGTACACGCAGCTTGGTCAGTGGTGAACCTGCGTATACCTCTCTTTCTTCATTCTGTGAAGACTGATCTATAATTCTTTGTTCTTTACCTACTATACTGTGATCCTTCATCTGAGTGAGTTGCCTTCTTAATTGATTCCTTGAAGCTACCCTGCATTTCACCACATCAGTAAACACTACTGTCATACATTCTGTCACATCTGATATCTCTTATGTAGATTCATCTAGTTACCATATACAATTGAGTTGTTCTGCTACAAGTGGGTTTCCATGAAGTCCAACACATACATCATAATGGCAACACCTTGTTGGAGTTATTACAACAGGATCTCGTACATTGTAACCATGGAATTCGCTCTGGATCAACGACATCATTTTCTCCACTAGATCGGATGGAGGAGATGTTCCTTGGTTTGTCTAACCCTTGAATGGGTATGTTCACTCATCATTTTTCCTCTTTGGTTCATGCTCCTAGTATCTTCTAGGTCGGTTTGTATTCACAGTTTGAGGAACCTCTGCTAGGGTTTTTGTCGCGCTCTGAGTTATTTCTCTATTCCCTGTATTTGTTGTTAGGGTGATTTGTAATTCCTGGTTCAAGAAAGGAGTTTGTTGGCATTCTTGGTGTGAACTTATCTACAAATGACTCACACCTTTGAACCATCCAGGTAATTCTAATGGAGATTCTTGCTTGTGTTTTTTGTTTTCTATTGTTACATTTCCTGAACAGTCTATTAATCCTTGCTTTTTCCACCAAGTCGAGGTGGAGGGTTTTGCAGAGGCCATGCAGTGGACAAGCTATGGGTCAAACCTGTTGCGAGGCCCTCAGTTTGATTTGGGGACTGGTTTATTAATATCCACAGTATGCAAGAGTTCTATATTGAATTAGAAGTTTAAGATTGTGGCTCCATGGAGATTTTTTGCACTTCTCCTTGCCATGACTACGACATTGATTACCCTCTGTAATTTTTAAATTTAGTTTTGAGTTTTTGAGGCCTTTCGACCATGAACATGTTGCTAGATCTACCCAAATTTGACCGACTTAGTTATTTGTATATTTTTAATTATGTCGAGGGTGAAGAGATTCGAACCCTGGCTAGAATAGTTACAATTTGGTGCCGAGTCTATTGAATGAAATATATGTACTCTTGTTTTACATCCTTAAGAATTTCTTGGAATACATCTTCGTTCTTGTTACTTATTTCATTTCTAGAAATTATTCTTGTCTTTATGCTAGATATCAGCCCGTATTTCTTTTTTTGATTGGTAGAATATTTGATTGTTTCAGAGGGTCTACGAATGCCCTGTTGCCTCCAGCCGCAAGGGTTTGTAGTTTAAAATATCGCCTCTAATTTTTCTATTTTGAATGTATTAATGCTTTAAAGAGGTTTACAGAGATTCTATATCCGGTATTGTCTGCATTATTTGAGAGAATAATCGACATCTATATTTTTTCTTTTCAACTGGAGATTCTTGCGGATTCCTAATTATTTTGTGGTGAGGCTACATACCTCATTTTCGGACTCATTTTCTGAAGTTTTTGATTTTGGGCATATTTACAGTTCGAATATTTCCCTGCTTGTTCTGAGTTTTCTGAATTGGTTGTTCCATTAACTACTTATAATTAGTACCTATTATAGTAGTTCCTCATTTATAGAGAAATAAATTCTCCCTATTGTTTCTCTCTTTGTTAACAGAAGATTTGCTACTTTTTGTTGCATACTGTAATTCCTGTCGAACAATTTTCCAATAATGAAAATGAAGTTTGTCTTCTATTTATATCGTTTATATTCAAAATTATAACTATGTGGAACCTTATAGCATTACTTGTTCTAAATCTCCGAAATTTGTGAACTTTACTAATACTAGCATTTTATGTTCTTTTCTTGAATCGACAGTTAACTGTAATTTAATCAAGCTATCTCATTCTTGAATTACTAAAAATTATCAATATGTCTATATCATAATCAAGACAAAATCTACTTAATAAGCATTGCTATTACTACTTATTTGTACCACTGTCTCGCTTGAATTATTCCTGATTCAGTCTTGCAACCAGACCTGAATTTCTCTGTATCTTTGCCTCCCAACCTTGAGACCTACTTTAGTAGTCTACCCCCAAGCTTTCCTATTCACAGGAACTCTTTATTTTCTTGAGACTTATAGTCTCAGTGCCCTCTGGTCCAAACCAGACATGGCCTTATAGGACTTCCTGACTCTTCACCACAGTATGTTCCTTAGTAACTCTTCACTTCTTTTTCCTTGATATCAAATACCTCTATCCTCTTGATCTCTTGGTTAAATCCTCAAGAAATTAGTTTTAGGAACTTAGCTAGGAACAAGTAATTGTTTCCTTAACTGATTATTAAGTAAAATAATATTCATTCAAAAAATATTAACTTCCAAAATAGTATTTTTTAAAATAAGAAAATAAATAGTTGTCCAAACTATAGTAATTAAAATATTTACATACATAGTCTGGGGGATATCACAATTACCAACCTACTTGATTTGTTAAGTCAACAAAACTATTTACCATAGTGATCTGGTAACGCTTATTTCCCTTCTTTCTTTCTTAAGGTTGGATAGACCCTATTGATTTTGGTGGACTTTAATTATCATCATAACCGCCATCATTTTAATATTTTTATTTATATAATTTCAAATACACTTATCGTATAATATTTATATTTTTTAGTAAATAAAAATTATAAATATGGAAATTTTTATTTGAAAAGATAATTAAATTTTTTTAGAATTAAGTGTTAGAAAAATAATATAAGAAATTGAATAAACTTTTATAATATACAATTTTCTTTATAAAAATCATGTACAATTATTTAATAATTAAAATAATTAAATGATCCTTTTAGTTTTAGTACAACATGATATATAAGCATGTAATATTTTACAAATTAATTAATAATTTTAATTTATAAAATTTTATAAGATTATAAAAGACAATAAATACATCATTTAGGATTAAGAATCATTATGAAAGGTCAAATTTTGTTCATTGAATGATTTCAAGGTTTCAAAGTTGATCCATAGTGTGCACATCATATTTTCTTTCATTAAATAATGTCAAGGTTCCAAAATTGATCCATTGTGTGCACTTCATATCAAAAGTATCTTAGTAGAATGCTTATATAAACTAGGTGTGTGCTTAAGGTTGTCTATGGTGATTTGAGACCTTATACAGAATCCTTGACCACATACAACATTATTTACAGCCTTAGGCCCCTGAATTTATCCTTCAACCACTCTTAAGGCCTTGAGATTAGTATGTGTTGGGAAGTTCTTCCTAATAGTGATCATGTTTACATTCAAATTCCAAGATCCCCTATGTGTTGGAAGTAATCCTTCCATGTCATGTGTATTACAAGTTGTCAATGAGTATTTCCAGGTGTTATTCTAGATGTGGTTGTTTCCCATGTGTATGAGTTGTAATTGTGAATCCCAAGGAGTCAAACTAGAATTTCTTATTTCCCTATGTGTGTGAGTTGTCAATGAGCCATAGATTTACCTTCTTTGGATCTTATCATCTAGAAGTCATTGATCTAATTCTTATATATGTAACTACTTTATGTGATCAATAAAATATAGTATGTGATTTGTTTTGTTTATAATCTCTCTTAGCTCTCCTCTAATTTTCTAATTCTATGTTGTATCTATTTCTTGAAGATAATTTTTGGCTGGAAATTGTGCCAAGAAATCAACTCCACCTACTTTAGGCTCAAGTTGGCCCTTCAACCATAGGGAGCTCCCTCAAGTGTTATGAGGCTAATTGATTGTTCATGGCAATGAACATTAGACTTTTGAGCAATGTGTCCATATTTAAGGGGTTTGAGAGGTATTTGGTTAGGGTTTCAAATCCTTGATTAAAACAAATAAAACTATCCAACCAACCCTATTTCAACCAAATGTTTTTCCAAATTTTAATAATCGGAACAAGATTTTTAATGTTCAATATTGCATTAGAAACTGCTAAAACCATTTTTATGTTCCCCATTATTTAACCATTAGATAAGAAATTTTTTTTGCCAGAGAATCTCTTCTTTCTAGTGTCTTTTCTTAGGCTATGAAATTACTCATGCTTCTTCAGTAGTCATCTCACCAAATCTTCCTTGGAGGATGAATTCTTTCTGGATAGCTTCCTTGCAAGCTTCAAGGTCTTTCTTGACAAGGAGAATATTGCTAAATTTTTCTTTGTTCAAGGAATTGAGTTGGCTTTTCAAGTATTTGAGTTTTTGCAACGATTGATACATAGTGGTTCCTTCAATGTTATTTTCTTCTTTCCACCATTACTTAATGTTTTCCTGAAATTCTAGTTGTTGAATCTAGAACCCTTCCATATGAAAAGATCCATTCCTTGAATGTGCCTCACTGTCCATATCCATCTATAATGACTAGTGGTTTGATCGTGATGATGAAGAATAAAGGTCGCCATGAAGATGTCTCAGGAAATTACATTATTAAAGATGAGGTACCGTCAATACAAGAGGTTTTTTATTGATTTCACCCTCTACGATTATTCCAAGTGTGCAATCCATTGATTCTATCAAAACATAGCAAGTGGGTAGAGTCCATTGTTTCCTAGAAAAGGATGGATTTTCCTTCCATTTTTGGATTCCTCCCTTTTTCTCCTTGAGAGATTTAATTATATTAAAGTCACCTCCCAAGATATAAGACATCAAGGAGATTAAGAGTTTGGTTTTCTTGATGAACTGAAGGAATTGATTTTTTTTCTCTAGAGAGCATGGGACCATAAACAATTGAGAGAAAACAAGTTTCGAAGGACTATATCATTTGGAATTGGATAGTCAAGATCTGGAAAGAATAAAACATACTTAGGATCATGACCTCTTGGGAATTCTATATGATACCTAAGTGACCTTATTGTCCTAAGGTGTGTATTGAAACTGACTAGTAGAAATGCCCCCACTACTTTACTCATTGGTTGATGCAATTACTAGACATCTTTGTTTCTTGGATCAACATGAATTTTGTATTCTTGTTTCTCAATTTTGCTTTCAAAAGAATTTGTTTTATTTATAGTTAAAGCCTATGATGTTTTAGGAGATAATTTTAAATGAGCAGGAATGGATTTAGAGGGATAGACCTCTGAGATCTATTTGGTTCTACCTCAGTTAACTAATATTTCTCCTAGTTCCTTCAATATTTGTTGGTTTCTCTTTCTTAATTTTTTCTCATTCTCTCTATGTGGCTTAACAGTCTGTTTTAGGGTGGGATGTGAACTCCAAGCGAACTGAAATTGGATTATCCCTATGAAGTCTTTTTAGCTTATTTCCAAGACTTGAGGACATATTTGCTAAGAATCTTGACTTGATGTTATGGAATGGAGCTTGGTTCTTTTCCATTATAGGAATTTTCAAGTTTTTGGTGGTCAAAGGCATCTAGATTCATGTCCCCTATCACTTTATTTTTCACGTTGGGATTGAGATTTGTGGTTGGGGGCTATTGGGAAGCAAGATCAGAGGGGTCAATAAGGGTTGTATGATGGGTGTTTGAAGAATATTCGGACCAATAGCATCAGCCATTTTTTGTTCTAGGCGAGAGGAGTAGATGGGTTGAGGCATGGAGGAGAGGGAGGCAAGGGGGTCAAAACTCTTACCAGTGGTAGGGTTTTTGCTTGTGGGTGGAGTCGATGAAGGGGGTTTAGGTCCTCAACAATGACCCACAATCTTGTAGAAGCCATATTGATCTTTAGTCCGGGATGGGTCAGGCAGGGTTTTTTGAACCAATAATGGGAAATTTTTGTAGAGGTTCCCATATTCATGGAAGTGATGGAATCGAAAAGGAATATGGTTGTAGTCGAGGGTTTATTTCCACAGTTTATCTTGGTAGGAAATCTTGTTGGATTTAGGTATGGGTTTTGAGATGTTCATGTAAACATATATATGAGTGTAAGAGATGCACCTTGCTTTCTTGGTAGCCTTTAATATTTTGAAAAAATTCCCTAGAGCATTTCATATTCTTCCAATCTTGTCCCAAACATTTGTAGCTATAGTGTCCCTTCTTGGTGATATAGCTTTAATGACACTTGGAGAGGGTGATTTTGATGCAATGATATAAAGATTATGCATGATAGAATTATGTATATACATGTATGCTATAGACTTGTTTTAGGTCACATGATTCCTATGTGCTTATGATAAAGACTAATTTTGGTAAGACTAATTTTGGTTAAGTGCATATTATTGATGTTTTCTCTTTTGGTATCCTAGTTTGGACATAGATGTATGACATGGATGGTGATCCTGGATTGAGACACATATATCCATGGATGATCATGGTTATGTGTAAAATATGGTTAATTATGATTTATGTATAATATATGATTTGTATGATTATATATCCTTAATCTTGTATTGAGTAGGATGTGTTAGGGGACCTAGTTATTTGTAAAAAGGGATGTTCAAATTATAAATGATTGTGGAAGTCTTGTGAAAGTCATGTGGAAGTCATGATACATGATTTTTATGATTATATATGCTTAATATTGTACTGAGAAAGATGTGGCAGGGGGTATGGTTATTTGCAAATGAGGACGTTCAAATTATAAATGGCTGTGCAAGTCATTTCACATTTAAAACGAGTAAAAAAAAACAAAACAAAAACAAAAAACAAATTTTAAACCAACCAAAAAGAAAAAAATATATCTCACTATATTTATTTTATAGGTCACACTATATCCACCATGTATCACTCACTATTATCTATTTTCTAGGACAAATTATATCCACCATGTAGAATGCATACATTTTCCTGTCATCCACTTCTTTATTATGAAATGTTAGTAAATATAAATTTTAAATGATACGTATATAAAATATTTCATTTGAATTTTCTTTTCATATCTTTGGATTAATAAAATTAAAAATGGTAAAAACTTTTTTACTTTTTGGGTTTTTTATAAGTTTGTAGGCCCCTTTAAATATTATTTTTTCATATTCCCTATTAAGATACAATTTTATAATCTTTTTCACTTTATTTTTTGAGTAGAGATAAGTATTTTGAATTTAAGTGTGGAGGTCACAGGTCATTAACGAAAACAAGTCATTTTTGTATTGAGTACATTTTATCACTTTTTCAAACTCATTAAAACTTAACAGAAACCCTGGAGTTCTCTTTACACCCTTTTCAAACTCCTAAAACATGAAAAGACCATCGAGTACTTGATTGTTCGACCTCGTAAAAGTAAATTAACAACTGTCTTTACAATATAATTTTACCCCTTTTACATGCTAAAACATATTATTTATGAAAAAGGTATATGTTGACTAATCATGGTAAACAGAGTTCTCTCCTACATCATTTTCCCCTTTTTCAAGCTTGAGGGACTCAATTTATGAAAAAGAACAATGTGGAGTTTACTTATCTTTTGCTCCTGACTCCCTAAAACTGAAAAACATCGAGCTTTACTTTCTTCAGGCTCATTAAAATTTTACGATAAAACAGTTGAACAAGTTTTCTTTTCGTGTCTTTTCAAACTCTTTAAATATGAAAATAACATCGAGTTACCCCTTTATTGGACTAGTAAAATTTAAATAGTAAGGGCTCATTAAGCAAGACAATATTGAACCGCTCCTTCTTAGGGTTTGTTAAAAATACTTCGAAGGACTCGTCCAAAGGATGAACGCTTAGGAAAAGCATATGTTATCCTCCTCAAGCTTATAAAAAATAAAGAGGTACTTTGAAATAATGGTGTGGGAAAAGTGAGACAAAACCTTTGTTTTTTATATAAAATGAAGTCTTTTGCTATTGAACATGACACTCCGTCACTTTTGTGTCTAGGTTGGGAAATCCATTTTCCTCTCATTTCACCATACCTCATTGATAGTGTTCAATTCATTTGGGTTTTATTTTGAGTCAAATGTTTCCAATTCAGCATGTCATGTCTTTGATATGTTCAAGATAGGTTCAACCTCAGTCCAAGTGATTTTCCAGTCTTAGCCTTCAGTTGCATCGACCATCCCTAAGCAAGTCTTGGATTACTCTAAATTGTGGTTCTTCAAAAATTGACATGAGTTTCATGCCATAGGTCCTCCTGCAACAGATCGCTTCGGTCCTCCTACAACAGATCGCTTCCTATTGAATTCATCTCACTATCTAGGAAGTGGATATATAAACCTTCAGTACCTTGGAGCCTGCATGCCTTAATGGCTGGTTTCTTGCCTTCGACGGTAAGTTCTTATCATTGGCCTTTGATCGAATGATTATATGAGTGTTCAACATCAGCACATCGATTCACACTTCATAGATTGTATTGGATGTACCATAAGATACATTGTCATTATTGGTGGTTTCTCTCACACTGGTTAACAGTTAACATCATTGACTGGTAATCAAGTGGTTTCTACCATGTTCGACTTCGAGACATTCACTCGTATGGCTAGATTTGTACCATAGATCGAGAGATGGAGATCAAGACCCTAGATCTAGTTTCATCCATCCAGGCTACGTGGATTTATTAAATATTCATGATTGTAAACATAGATCCATTGATGGTTGTTTCCATACTATTTCGTCTTTTTAAATGGATCTTCAGATGTATTTATGTACTATTCTTTGAGACAATTAAACTCTGAGTATGGGAATGCCTACCTCAATGATGATATTTTATATTGTATTGTAACATTTGATTTATTGTTTCAGGTCTTTGATTGTAGTCTCTAACCCAAACGTTGGCATGATAAAGCACTTTAATCATCATGTATCTCTTTTGACTTTGAACTTTAGGGGACAATCTGTTACACATCATTTTGTCACATTGAGAAATTGACAATCAGTTTGGAACTTTTACTATCCACAAATGTGTCCCAAGAGAATTCTCCTACAAATTTAGAATATAAATCATCCCAAACAAAGTGGAATTCTTGGATATTGTGGTACAAATATCATTTTTTTGCTTCTTACGCAGTTCCCTAGTTAATTTTTGTGCATACGCAGAGAATACCATTAAACAATGCACATAAGTACGCATTATCTTACACTGTGACCTACGAACATGAGTCAACGAATGTAAAAATAAAAGAAAAAAGTCTAGAAGCATTGTTGATAGCATCTATACCAACCAACAAGCTTCAAGTAGGTGTTTATCAGTCATGAACCCTCCCATTATGGAGCAACTCTCCTTCCTTTGTGGAACCCCTATCCCACTATTAGTGGATCTCATCCCTTGGAGAATGGATCCAAAACTTACCATTCTTGGCCTATAAAGCTACCACATGTCTGAGGATTATGAGAGGATTGTTGGAAGTAGGTTCATGATATTGGAATAAGGTTGGAAGAATATTCTTACAAGGAAAAGGTTTGGATATTGTAGAAGGGACTTGTAACATTAAGGTTATATGGTTGTAAGGATTTTCTATTGTTTATTAATATAAACACAATTTTTATTTCTCAATTAAATATTTGTTGATCTAATTTTTAGGATTCCTTGATCACCTACATAAATTTTGATTGCATATTGATCATTTTATGATATATAATTGGTTAATTAGTCCATTTATCTCTTTGGTTATATTTTGGATGCTTTGATCGCTTATTTGTCTCTTTCTATGCAGATCTCTTTTAGGACATTATGGAGAAGTTGTGGGGAGTGAAGAGAGGATATCTAAAGCATCAAGGAGTGAATGGATGGAAGCTTTGAAGGGGACTTCATCAATAATTTCATTTAATCTGTAAGAGGCATATATCATTATATTTTCTTTTAGTTAATCAAAGTCTAGAGAAAGGTAGCAATTCCTATTATTTATTACTAGGGTTCTTTGAAGTCTAGGGATATCTCTTTTGTTTGCAAGAAGGATAAGTCCACATAAGAAATACTTATACAAACATTCATGTCATGTGCAACAATTTAGATATTCTCCGTAATCATCAAGGATGCCACATGTTGACATCGAGGACAACATTTTACGTCATATTATATCTAGTTTGACATCAAGGACAATATATTAGTCATAGTGCCAACACACACACACACACACATATATACTCCCTCTCAATAGTCTTCAAACACTATAATTTGATAGACCCCCAATGACAATATTATAAGTTGTACGTAGACTAACTTGCACTATCATCAGTTTGACAGAAAAAAAAAAACAAAAAAAAAAAGAAAAAAAATTAACTATCGAACAAAAAGTTTGGTGGCTATTGAAATTTTTTTGAAGGATGTTTGCATTCATCGATAGAGTGACCTTCCCTTTCATCCATCTTATGATGACCCATAACATCCAATGATCAAAAGGAAAGCATGATGGTTGTTGGAACCTACCCTGTATTTTACATTTACTTGTTGAAAAAAAATGATGTATATAAATTATGTATATATATGTATATATATATATATATATATTCTATATCATATATATATATATATATAATATATATATAATATATATATTATATTATATATATTATATATATATATATATATATATAAGCGAAAAGAATTTTAAAAAATGAAAAGGGATATAAAAGAGAAAATAGAAAAAAAAAATGACAAAAAAGGAAAAAAACGAAAAAATACCAAGAAATATACAAAATACGAGCTAGTTTAAATGCCACACATTATGGTTAATTAATTATTTAATTATTTTAAGATTAATTAAGGGATTAATCATAATTTGTAATAAAGTGACTTCATTTTATGTTTTATCATTTTGTGTAAACATGGGCACATTAATCAAATGCCGCATACCTGCTCCCACCCAAATCAATACTAGGAATGTACTTTGGACCCCCCCAGCCCCTCTGACATTTATCCAAGGG